>JAESVK010000346.1:700540-730087 GCA_017140935.1 Hamamelis virginiana | reverse complement strand
TATAGAAGCTATGGCAATCGACAATCTTATGGATGTAACTCTAGTAACAGGTGAGAAAGTATCAAAGAAGACAATATCTTCTTTTTGTTTAAACCCTTTAGCAATTAATCTAGCTTTATATTTATCTACAATGCCATCGGGTTTAAGTTTTCTTCTCAAAACCCATATATATCCTATGGTACTAGTGAAAGGAATCGATCGAATTGATTCGCAGTGGAAAATGAACAATAAATTTTTTTTATAAAATTGCATGCATTCATCAAAATCAAAACAAGATTCGAACACAAGCTTAGGATCGTGAATATAAATACAAGAACATATTTAAACAACTTTAAACATATTTACTTGATTTTCCTTTTGCGAAACTTCGAACTCGAATCCAAGCTTCAAAGTGTATGAAACCTCCAAGGTATCCACACGAACTTACAACTCCTCAATATCCTTGCACTTGTTCAACACTTGAATCAAAGCAAGCTAAAGAGGGAGAGAAGACAACTCGAGGCCAAGGGGGAGCAACTAGGTCACAGCCTCCAAGGGTAATGATAGCCTCTCTTCTATTTTAGGGTTAAGTGGACTTAATGCTAGCATGCACTCATCCCTATGTATTTATATGCAAATACTAGGGTTTCTAATATGCAACTTAGTCCTCCCTAACTAACTATTAATTAAAGAGACCATATAAGTTACATTAATTAGAAACTTACCTCTCTCATAAATTAAAGAACTCTCTTGTGTCCTTTTGTGTGTGTGTCCCTTTGGGTTCACCCCAACCTAGTAGTGGACCGGGACATCTCAGATTTCCTAAAATATAAATTTTCTATTTATGGTTCAATTGGAACAATTCCAATTTTGTTCTCAATGATAACACTTACCATTAGGCCTTCACTAGTCATGAGTGACATTTAGCAACATATCTTGACGTACCCTAGGTGTGGGTGAATAGCAGAACTATATGAACCCTTCATGTTACTTAATCATTTATCCCCTAATGTCACTGTTAAGATAATCAGGTATGGTTATAAGTCAAACCCCTATCTTAACAACTTGTTATATGTTCCACAAAATATAATCTCAATAAGATGAACCCGATGAAACTCTTTCACAGTTCACCTATCACTTCGACCAAAGATTCAAACTGAGAATTATCTTTGTGAACAAACCCTGACATTCTCTCTCATCAAAGTGAGAGTAATGATTCTTCTAGCATATTCATTTACCTTCATACATAACTCACTAGAGCCAATGAGTACCTTACACCCTGATGGTTAAGGATGTACGAGATACTATCAAACTCTAATAACCTATGCACAAGATAACTATGGTGCCTCAGGTCTAAGGATTACCAAATAAATGGACATAACAATTAGAATATTCTTTTGACTTAAACTACATAAGAATATTCTTGCAGATCATGTTTGGTGTATATATTCTCTAATATGCACCCACAGATTAACTATAGTGTCACTACACAGATAGAAAAGACTACATATCCTTCCATTGGAGCTAGTTTAAATATGTGCTACTCTTAATGGTTTATAAATGTCTACTTTAATAAACCTATGAGCAGGAACTTCTTTAGAATAAATGTGTACGAGAAATATAAGTCTCCCTATCTCAACAACTTGAGATACATATTTCTCTTATCATTTATTCATGGACTTTATCATATATCTATATATATATATATATATATACACAAGACAAGTTATACCTTCTAATTAATATAATATGAAATTGACATGCCCTTTAGGATTGGTTTTAGGGCATATCTTTAACAATCTCCCACTTGCACTAAAGCCAATCACCATAGTATCTTATACTAGTCTTCGCAAGACAAGACTTCTAACACTCACTTCGAGGTGTTAAGGCAAATGAGACTCTATGCAAACAAACTTTGCAACTTTATTATTTTCAATAATAGTATTTAAACTATATTTCTTTGCCAACTTTGATGTTCAAGTAAATGAGACCGAGATCTGTGTTCTCAAGAGAAAACAGTATATACTAGACATCCTTTTAGGCAATTTGTAAATAGCATCTTTTATAAATTTTCTTTATACATACAAGTATTACATTCTTAAACTCTTTTAAGAATATACTTGTTTCTATTTAGAATCTCCATTCTGAATCAACAATCAATATCTACTAGCAACCATTTGCAGCATTTATGATTTTAACTTAAGTACATAACCTTTTATCATATGAGTACCCATATTTCTCAAATATTATACTCATATGTAATCCCTCACAAAAATAAATTTTTGAGAGATTAGAATTCCTATAACGATTATGGAATTCACAATACTACTCTAGTATTTAAAGTATGTACTTTATAAAGAAAGACAAGAATAACATCGATGACATGTATGCTCCCACTTTCCTCTTTGAAACAAGGTGTTTTATGTATTAAACTTTTTAATAACATAAAATTCATTTTAATGTTTCATCAAGGTACAATTCTCAACCTTTGTGGAAACATTGTTTTTCAATAACTCTTTATTTGAGAAAACAAATTTTGAATTTTATTTGGAAATATCTCATAATCCCAAATAATCTTCAAACTTTATCGTTTAACATATTTAATGTCAATTAGTGATATAGGATTCAACCAAATATTCTCAATATATATATATATATATATATATATATATATATATATATATATATATATATATATATATATATATATTTTTACTTCATATGAATCATTTGAACACTTTCAAATATTCGTACTTTTGAATTATTTGAACACTTTCAAATATTCAAATAGGTATGAAGCATCCAAAACTAAAGTACTAGGTTTATACAACTTATATGTTATTCTTTGTAATCACTTTATTTAGAGTAAGGTGATTGGTTCATATTAATGAATCAAGATTCACTTATCAATATGATCATTTAAGTTGAATCCTTTATCATTTCATGCATTTATTCAAACCATTCACAAAGAGTAAATAACTTTAAATTAATTGCCATAATAAATCCAAAATATCTAATATCATAAATTAATTGTTTTTAAATAACAAAGTATTTAAAAACTAAATAAAACCTCAAAAGAAGTATTTATTAAAACTGGCAATAATATTAAAGTTTTTATAAACTCTAAATAAACTAATCAAGTATCAAGCTTTAATGTCAAAAGTAGTAACTCTTGGTTATTTTCCAAACAAAGTAAGCTTAATATCTACTTGACTTTCTGCTTCCTTTTGTTTCCTACATACAATCGTATTGTATATGAAAAACACAATTAGGTATCTCATACCATAAGCAGAATAATACTAATTCTTAATTAGTAAATGAATAAAGCATAGGATGTACTATTAGAAGAACCATTCCTCAAGCTAAGTACTCTTTGCAGTTTCTCTTCCAATGACCTTACTTGCAGCACTAGGAACACTTTCCTTTAGATTTTGCTTCCTTTTGGCTTATCATGAGACTTCTTCTTCTTTCCCTTGCCCTTAGGCTTGGTCTTAGAAATGAAAGCTCCATCGATAACCAAAACATTCCATTGGAGTCCTTTTCAAGGTTTCCTCAGTAGTTATTAGCATGTTCATCAAATCAGTCAGAGACAGATTCGCGCATTCACATCAAACATGTCAATACCCATCTCAGATGTGATCGTAACATCTAAATTATTCAAGTAGTGAATGTTCCGGATCATCTTGAGGCATTGCTCATTTAACAGATGTCTCATCCACTATCTATATTGGAGAAGAGTTTTATTACCAGTATTGTACTTTACAATTCTGCTCTATGAACCATAAAGTTCCCTCAGATGTACTTTACATCATCCTCAAGCCATTTACTATAAGTGACTCTCTCTTCTTCAAATGCCCTCTCAGTAAAGCATTGGGGCGCGGAGTATTGATTACATAGTCTATTTTATCAGTGGATAAGACTATTTTTCAGGTTTCTTAAACCAGTCTTGGAAGTTTGGACCAGTTAAACAATTATCATTTAATTATTCTAGAGAACGGATTTAGTGGAGCCATCTACAACAGAAAATAATAAATACAAATTTCATATTATTAAACCATAATAACTTTTTGGTCTTTAAGTTTTATGGTACCTCCCACTATTTAATTCTAATCTCATACTCCCTTTGATGACACTCGGGAATTTCAACATTGAATTTCCTTAGTGGGGATTGGGGTCCCATTAAGAATTAGTAATCCTCACATAATAGTTTCTTGGATACTAACCCTTAGTGAGTGGATAACTCTTTATCCTAATACTTCTCTAAGCAAGTTCCAATCATCCTTTAGCCTTATAATATAATATCCTCACATAATATTTTCTTGGATAGTATATTATTAGTTAAGTCACACCCACCATTCACACAAGTATTGTCAACATTCTGATTCACACCTCATATAATAGTTTCTTGGGATGCACTAGTTTCTCACCTCATGATATCCTATTGTGAACCAGCGACCTAAGGATTTGGAGGCCGTTCACTCTAATCATTGTGGATTGTGGATGATCTTTATCCGTCTCAATTTATCCTTCTCTATTATCCACTCAAGATTGAGTTTTTGAAAAATGATAAAAGTTTAAGAAAAACTTGGAGTCGCCACCTTATTTTTAAGGAATAAGGAAACCATAAAAAAAAGTTTTATTTTCAATAAAATAATGACCCCATATTTTGGAAAAGCATGGTCTTCGAATCAAAGTTGGATTCGGGGGCTAGGTTATGAAGTGGGAAGGTTCCAAGGAACTCTTTGTAGGCACCCACCTCATCCTAATTAAAGATCTCCTAATTAATTTTGGACTTTATCAAAATCTTATCATGACAATCCTATTTATCTAATCAACCACAAAATATGATATATAATACTAGATAATAAATAATAATAATAAAAAAGAATTAAAATCCTAATGACCTTAGGAGACATAGAGTCATCCTAAGATTGGACTTACGCCTTATTGACTGCCTACGTACCTTACCAATTTCTTGATAAGAATCAAAGTCCACGTAGTTCGATTACCTAGGACTCTCCTATTGTAATGAACCACATAGTCGAAGAGTTCTATTTTATCTAGGACTCTAGCTTCGAGAGTTGGAGTTTGATTAAAACACTTTTTTATGATGGAATTTCATTCCAATTTGAATTCTTTCAAAATCACTTTTTGGAATCCTTCTCGAAGTAGATTCCTAAATAAAATAGAACTCTATTCCTATTGTAATTATTACAACAAAGTACAGTCCTAAGTGGGGTCAAGTGGCCCATCCTAATCCTAGGGTCTCTAACTACTCCTGAGTTAGTCTAATCACCTAAAATACTAACATTATGCATGCTGGAATTTCTGGAAAATACAAAAAAAAAATGCAATAAAGAATGTAAACAATGCATGAAAAATGTCATAAATGTAAACTAAGTTATCTATGTGAACTTTGGCATATTTTTAAGTTAGTTTTGACCCTAAAAATGATTTTTAATTCACTTTAAGGTTACTTTTAAACCTTGGACAGATTTAAATGCGATCAAAAAGTGAAATCAAAACCCATAAAAATAAAGAATAAAAAAGGTGTAAATGATCTAATATGCAACCTAATATGATATACTAAGATTACCATATGTAAAACTATACAAAAAGTGGATTAAGAATGGTAATTAAGTCACATTAAAGTGGATATTCAAATCTGGACAGATTTGAATACTCAATTTAAATGGCTTTAAGACCATTATTAGTTCACCCAAAATACTAAAAAAAAGTGCTAACATGCATACTAAATAATAAACTAAGACCCTATATATATGCAAAACTATTTTAAATAATTAAACTTTACTAAGTTAATCATGCATTTGATTCCTTCTTACTTTGATTATTTGAATTTAGGAAAAGAGGCAACTTGATTAGAGTTTATGGAAACCCTAATATGATGGATTAGGTAAGGTTGACAAACCCTAAACCTAGCTCACTCTCTCACTCTCACTACTAGCTCACGGCCACTAGGGTTTTAGAAACCCTAATGGCCTTTGCTTTTTATTTTGTTTCATGCCTTGTGTTCTTCAATTGATTTATGAATCATTTATAAAGTTTTCAAAATTAATCTTATTGTTTTTTAAAATAAAAAATGAAGAACAAGTAGGTTACATGAAACTAGTTTTACAAAAACCCCTTTTGGCGTTCTTGAGAGTTTGGGCAATTCATGTGATGAATTAATGTTTTAATTCGTTTAAAAACATTTAGGGATGTTTTTTAGTGATATATTAACATGTTAAAATTGTTTTGCCATGATTTTATATTATCTAGATTAATTTTAAAATCGTTTTAAAGTTAAACTAGGTTGCTGTTTTTCTGGGCGCGCAGCAACTATATAGCTTTTGTAAAATCTATAAAAAAAAAAAAAAAAAGCTTTCTAAGGTTTTTAAAGCTAGCTACCTATCAAATTCATTAATATAAGGTCTTAGTTAAGTTTAGGAAGTGTTCTCATGACTTAATATGACCTAGGTTAGCCATACTAAAGTTTTTGTGATTAGGAGTCAAATCTGAAAATTCTGACTCTTTATCGCAAAAGGCCTTAAAGTGACACCAAACATTAGAATCACACAACGAGACCCCTGCCATTGGAAAGAGGACTGAAAAACCTAGTGAATTAAAGTGTTCCCATGACTTATTTCATTATAGGTTAGGCCATATAAAGCCATTTGTGAAGAAATTCTAGAATTTGTCCGGGTTTGGAGTTCATGTCACAAAATGCTTTAAAGTGATACCAAACGTTGGAATCACTAAACGAGTTCTATGCCATTTGAAATAGGACTAAAAATCCTTGTGAAATATAGTATTCTCACATTTTAAAAGTTAGTTTTAATATAGGAAAGTTTAGTCCCAAAACAATAGCTGAATTCTAAATTTTTGTTGAAAAACAGAAATTGTTTCTTTCATAGAATTTTTGTTTTGAGTTATTGTTAAATTCCACCATTGTAGGTTAATATTGATTAATCTACTTAGCATAATAAAGTGTTAATAGCATGGTAGGAATTGTGAGAATGATTTCTCAAATTAAATTCTATTTATTTAAAACCTTAATAGTGACAACTAGGAGTTTTACTTGTCTTAGGATAGAGACTAGTAACATCATATAAGATATATTATTATTATCTTAATAAGATAATAATAATGACTTTATTATTGTTATGGGATAATAATAATACTGTGACTTTAATTAATTATATGTCATTTGCCATCATTGCCTTTTTATTATGTAGCTTTTATTTATGCAATTCGATTGTATAATTGTGAATGGATTATTATGGGCTTAAGATCAATTAAATGAGTTGTGATTGGCCACATTAGATGTGAATGGTTTATTGGGTTGTATTTAAAGCTGTTTAAATAAGGTGATGTAATTATTTTGGGGCCTGCATGCCTCTTTCCCTCTCTATCCCTATGTAAATCCTTTTCTCCATAATCCCCTTCTTTCTTTTATATAAAATGTAATTTTAAATTCAAGAAGGCGAGTGGTGGAGCTTTGAATGAGAGGAAAAACAAGGACTTGATGAGGACTACAAGACTTTTCTAAGATCATATAGTCATTATGTAATAGTTACATAGTTATAATTGCGATCACCCAACCCTCTCTTAATTAGATCTAGGGTTCATCCTTTTGGCTCAAAGAATGAACCCAACCTTAAAAGTCCATAATCATACCAAGGCCCATTTATATATGTAATGTATGTTTGCTAGGGTCTAGACCTAATTTATTATATGTTCAAGATGAATCCACCATAGCCTCTATGAGGACAGTGGGAGGATAATTGAGAACTAATAATAAAAGTTGGTCTAAATCTTTATATATATATATATATATGATGCATGTGATGTATGTTTATAAAATGTGTTTATAAAATGAGACCTTTTTCAAAACCCCTTTTATTCAAAATTAAGTTGTAAAGAAGAGGCCATGAGCCTTATCCTAGCCTCCCACCATTATAAGGTAAAGAGATTCTTGTGATGGGTGTGTTTGGCTGCAGATATGCGGGAACATATTCATCCTAAGGGTTCATCTTATCTTATCGTGTATAGGATATCATGAGGTGAAAAGCTGGTGCATCCCAAGAACCTATTATGTGATGTGTGCATCAGAACGTTGACAACACTTGTGTGAATGGTGGGTTTAACTTAACTAATAATATACTATATCCAAGAACTTGTTATGTGAGGGTATTATATTATAGAGGCTAAAGGATGATTAAAACTTGCTTTGAGAAGCATTAGGATAATGAGTTATCCACCCATTAAGGGTTAGTATCCAAGAACCTATTATATGAGGATTACTAATTCTTAATGGGACCCCAATCCCCATTATGGAAATTCAATGTTGAAATTCCCGAGTCTCATCAAAGGGTGTATGAGATTTGAATGAAATAGTGGGAGGTACCTTAAAACTTAAAGACCAAAAAGTTTTTATGGTTTATTAATATGAAATTTATATTTGTTAATTTCTATTGTAGATGACACCTTTAAACCCTCTTTCTAGAATACTTGATGACAACCGTTTGAATCGTCCCAATTTCCAAGGCTGGTTGAGAAACCTAAAAATTGTCTTAACTGCAGATAAAATTGATTATGTCATTAATGCCCCATGCCCCACTGCTTTGCATGAAAGGGCATCTAAGGATGAGAGAGACACTTATAACAAGTAGCTCGAGGATAATGTGCAGGCGAGGTGCTATAGTATGGCATCGATAACCAATAAACTGCAAAGACAACACGAAATCATTAACAGTGCACATGTGATCCTATTACATCTTAAGGAGTCGTATAGCTCACAAAGCAGAATTGTAAGGTACAATGCTGTTGGTGAACTATACTCCAGCAAGATGGTAGAAAGAACATATGTAAATGATCACTGCATCATGATGATCCGGAATATTCACTCCCTGAATAGTCTAGGTGTAGACATTACATCTGAGATAAGCATTGACATACCACTTCATTCCCTTTATGCTAGTTACAAATAGTTTCTCATGAACTTTCACATGTTTGATGTGAATGCAAATTTGTCTCTGACTGATTTGATGAACATGTTGGTTACTGCTGAAGAGACCTTAAAAAAAGGACTCCAAAGGGAACGTTTTGGCTATTGATGGGGCTTCAACTTCTAGAACCAAGCCTAAGAGCAAGGGAAGGAGAAGAATAAGTATAATGATAAACCAAAAGGAGGTGTACACCCAAATTTCGTGTTTTTAAATAAACACCGAAAAGAGAGTAGACAAATGTTGATTTTGATTTATATTTGAAAAGTGTGAAGTACAATCTCTGTTGATCTCTTACAAAAGATAAAAATCCTCTGATTCTTCTCGTGGTAGATTTCTCGATTCAAGGGTGATGATCACGTGTTTTTGAATCTGGCTTGTTTAAGGACTTGTTGAACTTGATCTTCAATTTGAAAGACTTAGAGCTTGATTTTCAACTTGAAGTCTTTGGATCTTTACTTGAATGGTTTGATCTTCAACTTGAAGGGATTTGATCGTCAACTTGAAAGTTTGATGAAGGCTTTAATTCCAACTTGAAGGTTTTGATGCTTGGGAAGTTCTTCAAGGTTTTGATGCTTGGGAAGTTCTTCAAGGCTTTGATGCTTCAGTCTGAGAGAGCTTCCTTGCTTCAGAATTCTTCTCTTCAACATTTGGAGGCCACCCCTATTTATAGTGGTAGGGAGTAGAGTGTTTGGATAGGAATTGACTAATTAATAATTATCCTTATTTATTTAATTTATAAGGATAAATATCAATTATTTGGGAGTCAGTCTCATCTGACCATGTGGTACCATTTGATTGGTTTACTCCACTTGGATGACAATGATAAACATTTAAATTAATATTTATCCTTATTTATTTATTTAATTTGTAAGGATAAATATTACTTATTTGGAAGGCATTCTCATTTGACCATGTGGTTCCATTTGATTGGTTTACTCCACTTGGATGACAAAGATAAATATTTATTTTAATAATTATCCTTATTTAATGAGTGATAGGGATAAATATTAATTTTAAATAATTATCCTTAATTAGCCCAATGTGATAGGTGGCAAGATTTGATTTGTCCACCTAATCACAAATTTAAAACACATGGCTAATTTTAATTTGTTAAGCCTATGTAAAATAGGACACTTGGCGATTTCTTATTTGCCTTTAGAGTATCCTAGTGGGTCCATTTGATGGCACATGACACATTTTAATTGGACATGATTTAATTGGCTTAAGCCATGTGGCAATTTGTGATTAGCTAAAAATTTTCCATTTCTACAAATGCCCCCTCAAGACTTGTTCATGCGCACATAAATTTGAAGTGTGACAAATGATCAAGTCTTGAAATTTTTTTTTTTTTTAGCATGTTATTGACATTTGGGCAATTTTCATGAATATTTTAAAATGGGTGTAAACGATACAAGCCCACTATAAAACTTTAAATCTGATGGAGGAAGTACTTTGTATCAAACAAATTTAGGGTGTGACACGTGGTACTCATCCTTTCACAATTTATTTTCCTATTATTATTTACCAAGAAGTCTTTAAATAAAGGATATCTACAAGAGATAACAGATTTATTTGAACCTTGTTGAGTCTCCTACGGAAGTCCTCTTGAGTCTCCTACTTCCAAAAGGAGACTATCATGGTTGCCTATAAAAGAAACAAGTCTGAGGCTGAAGATTACTTAGAGCTCGGAAGAAGGCTGAAGCTTGTAAAGTCTTCGTGTGCCTAGTACAATCTCTATCACATGCCCAGTACAATCTCTATCGCCTGGTAACTTTTATTCCTCTTTTTTTTTTTTTTTTTAATCTTTCACATTATGTGCAACCATTTTGTCAATCACTCCACGATCTTTGATTGCTGGCTTGATGTGGATTGGTGTAAAGGATGGTAGATTCTTCATGCGACATGTGTGCCAAGATTCTGATGAGCTTAGCACATATGGTTGGACTCATCATAATGGACGGGATTATGGGCATCAAGTTATGATTGACTAGGACTTTACCTTAGCAACAAGTTTCTTGAAATCCAAGGGCAATGGCAGTGGCTATGGGGGAGACTGGGCAGTTCGAATTGATGCGCAAAATGAGAAGTGGAATGAAGAAATGTGGGGAAGTACACATATTTTTTATTTATTTAGCCGATGAAGATGGAAACAGTCTAAGTTTGAGTGCAGATACTTTGAACGTTGGTGAGAATTCTCTTCTGGCACTTATCATGGTTTTAACATGATCCTGTAAAAGCATCGAACCCACTCGGATCCACTTGTACCTTGAATTGTAATTGCCTTCATTGATATATATATATAACCATGTTTTTCCCTGGCCTTATATATTTTCTTCCTTTTTTTTCTTAACATGTTGTCCACAATTTTTTTAGTTTAACACTCAATTTACTTTACTTTCCATGGCTACATGTGTATACGTACATAGCTCATGATTTATTTGTCTAAGTTTCGTGATATATACATATAACATTATGTTGGCAAACACTGATAATTTCTTCTTGGATTTGATGACCACCATCTACGTGGCAATTTGAGAGTAATAGAAAACTTGGCTGGGCAGAAACAACCCCCTTTTTTTTTTATTCGCCGTGACCAAACTTTTGGCTAGGCTTTGATTAGAGATAGCTCAAAGTGTCATGACCCTACTGCATGTTTTCCTCCAAGTCAGAACACTTGGTGTGCAGATTGCTCCTCATATTTTGCACACGGGATGCTTGTCTCGAAAATTTTTTTTAATGCCGCGCCTTTTCTAGCCACAAGTCACTGACCATGCATGATAGGAGCAATTTGGTATATTATGACAAAAGCTCGTCAATTGGGAATTAGGAGCAGGCGTGTTTATACCTTGCTGTTAGCACTATAACTCACAAATCACACCACACAAGCTTGTGATGGTTCTACCTCATCTTTTTTTTTTTTTTTTTGACTTGAGTTTTAAAAATGATAGCAATATATGTTGTATTGTCATTACTTTATGAATAAAGGTATTGGCATGCAGCACCCACCATTATTCATACCGTTTCCAACTTTGACGAGTTTAAAGAGCCTCCCTAGCTCCTTTTTTTTTTTTTTTTTTATAAATGTACCAATGCATCAAAACAGTGGCTGCTCTCTTTGATTTTTACAAGGAATTCCATGGAAAAGGAGAGAGTCACTGTAAGCATTATTTGAAGCTTGCCGATTATAACTCTTCTATATATATATATATATATATATATATATATTAGTCTTTCCTTTTCTTTTCTTTGAAGCATTGAGTTCAATCTTCTTTTCAAATCGGCAAACCATTTGTGTAAGAATTTCTTGAGATCAATCTGTTGGCATTATTTTTTTCTAGGGTTGACCATCGTTTTGTGGTGTCCAATTCGACATCGCCTAATTTGAACTTGAGATCTTAGATTCCATAATATCATAATTTTGATTTGACCTTGAAAATTTTGACTTGAAAACTCACATAGAAAAACCGGACCCACAAGCCACTATAGTTTATACACTTACTCGTTTATTGAATTGTATTTGCTTCCATGAACTTTAAGGAAATTTTCTTTTGCTCTGGGCTTATATGAAGGCTTGCAAGTAACACCAACACATGCGCACCACCATCCTTTGATTTGGAATTTTTACATTTTTTTTAAAGCAAGGCATCAAGCATTGTAAAACTGCTTGAATTTTCCAATGGTGATAGGCCTATCGTAATCTTCATTTTTCTCTTCTCCTTTTTAATCAGCTTTAACATCTTCAATTTGTGCTTAGTCATCTCGACAGCTTTAACGTCCTCATAACAATTGCCATCAAATCTTTAAGGTAATTTTTTGCTTTTCTTTTCATTTATTTTTCTCTCTTTTTTTTTTTGTACCTATTTTGTGTAGGTCGGATTTCAAGTTTTATTGTAAGAGAGCATATTATTTCCTTAGCAAACTTAACTAATCCATAACTAGAAGACTGCTCGAGACTCGAAGATTATGCCGGGTATGGTTAACTTAGTCCCTCGTGGCTAAAATACCACCCGAGGCTCAAAACCATTCAAATAAATATGACTGCATACTCTTGGTATATTCACTAACTTGCGCTGCTTGCTTTTAGAATATCCACCTGATATGTGGTCATACGTCATCACAGCCGAGGACAAGAAGACTATGCTGGATATAGTTAACTTAGTCCTTCGTGGCTAAAAGACCACCCGAGGCTCAAAACCATTCAAATAAATATGACTGCATACTCTTGGTATATTCACTAGCTTGCGCTGCTTGCTTTTAGAATATCCATCTGATATGTGGTCATACGTCATCACCGCCGAGGACAAGAAGACTATACCGGGTATGGTTAACTTAGTCCCTCAAAACAAAAAAACCACCCAAGACTCAAAACCATTCAAATAAATATGACTGCATACTCTTGGTATATTCACTAGCTTGTGCTGCTTGCTTTTAGAATATCCACCTGATATGTGGTCATACGTCACTGCCGCCGAGGATAAGAAGACTATGCCGGGTATGGTTAACTTAGTCCCTCGAGGCTAAAAGACCACCCGAGGCTCAAAACCATTCAAATAAATATGACTGCATTCACTTGGTATATTCACTAGCTTGCGCTGCTTGCTTTTAGAATATCCACCTGATATGTGGTCATACATCACTGCCGCCAAGGACTAAAAGATTATGCCGGGTATGGTTAACTTAACCCCTCGAGGCTAAAAGACCACTTGAGGCCGAAAACCATTCAAATAAATATGACTGCATACTCTTGGTATATTCACTAGCTTGCGTTGCTTGCTTTTAGAATATCCACATGATATGTGGTCATACGTCACCGCCGTCGAGGACTAGAAGATGATTCTTAAGGTTCTTACATAACAAAAATGGATAAAAGCAATACATGATTCAAAATAATGGTGAATTTTTTTTTTTTTTTTAAGGATTGGACTGAACTTGGAATAACTCTCCAGCTGCCTACGTACCCAAAAAGGGATCAAGTCAATACGTAGTTCAAAGTAACACTATTTTTTTTTTTTTTTTTGTGCTCTAACTTTTGCTTGAACCGCCCTTTCTGGTTTTCAGTCCAACAGGCTTTTTTTTATTTTGGGTGCTCTTACTTTTACTTGAACCGCCCTTTCAGGTTTTCAGTCCAACGAGGATTTTTTTTTTTTTTTTTTTTTTGTTGCCGTGCACAGTTTAGACTCATACGGGCCAGGAGTAACATGTAGTTTAAACTCATACGATAAAGAGTGTATTTTAATCTTTAGGCATAATAGCGCTTTAGAAACTTGTCATTAATGGGGCCAATTCTTAACCCATCTCCATCAACTATCTTGTATACACCATTTGTGTAAACTTCTTGAACGACATACGGTCCATCCCATTTTGAGAGAAATTTGTTACCTGTTCGATGGGTAGTGATAATGGGTCTTCGCACAGCAAGCACTAAGTCTCCGACTTGGAAAGATCTAGGTCGTACTTTCTTATTGAATGCTTTAGAGAGACGAGCTCGATAACACTCTAATCTTTGTTATGGTTCGAGCCTTTTCTCATATAGTGCTTCCAACTCTTTAAGACGTAGACGAGCATTATCTTCATGTGTCAGGCCTTCTTGAATAGCAATTCTTAAGGAAGGAATTTGCCGCTCGAGTGGAAGAAAAGCTTCAACCCCGTACACTAGGGAATATAGAGTAGCTTGAGTAGGGGTTCGATATGTCGTTCAATATGCCCATAGAGCTTCTTCAACCTTTTCATGCCAATCTCTCTTTGACCTATCCACAATTTTCTTGAGTAGATTTCCAAGAGTCCTATTGAAAGCTTCTGCAAGACCGTTTGCTGGTGCATTATACATTGAAGAATTGTGATGCTTGAAGCCAAATTTCACACAGAGCTTGTCCATAAGAGTATTATAGAATGGCTTTCCATTATTAGTTATGATGTAACGGGGTACACCATACCGATAAATGATGTTGGCTTTAATGAAACTAACCATTGTTTCCTTATTAACTTCCCTAAGTGGTACAGCTTCAGCCCACTTTGAGAAGTAATCAGTTGCGGTTAGAATATATGAATGTCCAGCAGAAGACTTTGGTGTCAATGGCCCTACAACATCCAAGCCCCATGCATCAAATGGCCAAGAAGCAACTGTGGGGTGAAGTGGTTCAGGAGGTTGGTGTATAAAGTTTGCATGAAACTGGCGAGCTTGACATCTTTTATCATAGTCCATACAATCTTTCACCATAGTTGGCCAGTAGTAACCCATCCTTTTTATTCAAAAGTAGAGTTTTGGACCCAACTGATGAGCGTCACAAACACCAGAATGAGCTTCTTCCAATGCTTGAGTTGCTTCTTCTTCTTCTAAGCAACAAAGAAAAACACCGTCAAAGGAACACCGATAAAGTGTATCTTTGTAGTAAATGAAGCGAGATGCTCGACGCCTTATCTCAGTTCGGTGTCGCGGGTCATTAGGCAATATCCCATGCTCTAAATAGTTAATCAATGGTTGTCTCTAGTCTTCAGTATCGATAGCAGCTATTGAAATAACATTTGTTTCTTCACATTCTGTTTTGGACAATGATGGTAATACCCACAGTTGACATACTGGGACATCAACATTTTCATCTTTCGACAAGGCTAAAGTTGCAGCCAAGTTGGCAAGGGCGTCTGCCATTTGATTTTCTTTTCTAGGAACATGGATCAATTCAATACTTTCTAACTCCTCTAGTAATTGTGTTGCATATCGGAAGTAAGGGATTAGATCATCTTTTTTAACCTCGTAATGTGTTAGGAGTTGGTTGATGACTAACTTGGAATCTCCATAAACTTCTAAATTGGGGATTTTCATTTCAACCGCCATTTGGAGACCAATGATTAAGGATTGATACTCAGCAATATTGTTTGAACACAACTCACTAAAAGAGAATGAAAATGGAAGAATCTGTCTCTGTGGTGAAACAAAAATTACCCCTGCTCCAGCACCATCATGGCGTGCGGCCCCATCAAAGAACATCATCCATGCAGTAAGAACTTCAACTTGAAAGACCTCTTCATCAGGAAAGTCATCTGAAATCTCCCAATCTGCAGGGATTGGATGATTTGCTAAAAAATCTGCTAGGGCTTGTCCCTTAATCGCCTTTTGAGAGAAATAAATTATCTCATATTGATTGAGCAGCAGTCCCCATCTTGCCAAGCGTCCCGATAATACCAGCCTAGACAAAATATATTTGACAGGATCAGCTCGTGCAATTAAATGTACTGTATACGCTTCCATGTAGTGTTTTAGCATTTGGACTGAGAAAAAAAGTGCAAGGCAAATCTTTTCAATAGGAGAATAGTTCAACTCAGGCCTTGTGAGGGTTCGACTCAAGTAGTAGAGTGCCATTTCTTTGTTCTCTTCATTTTCTTGGGCGAGAAGAGCTCCAAGAGATTGTTCTTGTGCAGCAATGTAGAGTAACAGGGGCTTTTTAGGAATAGGAGCACCTAAGACAGGTGGATTTAACAAGTACTTCTTGATGCTTTCAAAGGCATTGCTACAAGCTTGACCCCAAGCAAAAGGAGTGTCCTTTTTCATGAGTCGGTGAAAGGGTTGACATCGTCCCACAAGGTTTCAAATGAAACGTCGAATATAAGCAAGACGTCCTTGAAGACTTCTAAGTTCTTTTAAATTTCTTGGTTCAGGCATCTTTTGGATGGCATCAATTTTAGACTGTTCGATTTCAATACCTCGATGTCGAACAATGAATCCAAGGAATTTGCCCGAAGTGACCCCAAATGCACACTTGAGAGGATTCATTTTGAGCTGGTATCTCCGCAGTCTATTGAACACTGCGCGTAAATCCTGCAAATGGTCTTTCCTTTTCTTAGATTTCACCACCAAATCATCAACATAGCACTCAACTGTCTTGTGAAGCATGTCATCAAAGATCCTTTGCATAGCTTGCTGGTAGGTTGCCCTCGCATTTTTTAGGCCAAATGGCATTTTTGTATAACAATAAATACCTTTTGGCATACGAAACGCAGTAAGTTCTTCATCTTTCGGTGCCATTCTAATCTGATTGTATCCCGATGATCCATCCATGAAAGATAGAGCCTCATGGCCTGTAGTTGCATCAATCATAAGCTCAGTAATTGGCAATGGGAAATCATCCTTTGGACATGCATTGTTTGGATCACGGAAGTCCATACAGACGCTAATTTGTCCATTCATTTTCTTGACTGGAACAATGTTAGCAATCTATGTGGGGTATTTCACCTCTCAAATAAAGCCGACTTCAATTAGCTTGTTGACTCCTGCTTCAATTTAGGGAATCAACTCTGGTCGAAAACGACGTTGAGCTTGTTTAATTGGGCGAGCCCCATGTTTGATTGAGAGATAGTGAACTGCTACCTTGGGGTCTAAACCTGGCATTTATTTATAACTCCAAGCGAAAACATCTTTAAATTCCCTCAGAAGATCTATGTATTCTTCTTCCTCATCTTCAGATAAGTTGGCACTTATAAATGTTGGACGAGGATTTTCTTGGTCGCCCAGGTTAATTTCTTTTAAATCATCAACCGTGGCTTGCCCCCCTTCTTCAAGTACGGGTGGAGCTTCTTGAATATCTTCTTCCACTGACTGGTCATTTTCTGGAACTTCAGTAAAGGTTATATGGAATGTAGATGCGGTAGTTTCTTCAGTGGCAATATCTCCAACTGTTGTCAGTTGTGAGTTCTTTTGATTTGTAAACACTACAGTGTGTCTCTTGATTTTCAACGCTTCACCTACAGAAATGTCCAACAGAATGCGCCTCTTCATGCGAGATAGAACTACACTGTGAGACTCCTTCCAATCTTGAACCTTAGAAGATGTTTTTTTGCTTTGAACGATGAATAGTTTTTTTAACACTTGATGACTGCGTTGACTTTGAGGTACCCAGTCTATCATGCACTGATCGGAGTTTAGTTGAGTTTGGAGCTTTTTGGACTCCTAGCCGATCAAATACTGAAGCTCGCGATGATGTAGGTTCACCAAGGCGATCAAACACTGAGGATCTAGTCGATGGTGTTTGAGTACATGCACTTTCATCTTTAACCGTAATGCATTATGAGGCAACTTTCTTTATCGGTATATAAACAGGAGAAGATGAAGTATAACCAAGTCCCCTTTTTGAATTCTCCACAGGATGCCCTTTTTCTCTCAATAGCCGTTGAGTTTTGGTCATTTCGATTTCTTTTCCTTCAATTGCCTTTAAGGGTAGATTTCCTAAACCAAGCAACTCTCGTGGATTGTAACCAGCCTTGGCCAACAATTTATAAGCATTAGGATTAAAGCCTTCAGTTCTTTTCTCTAGTAAATCACCATGCTCCACTTCGGACCCTTGTGATGGCTTAAAGAACCCTTTTAAAGGAGGATTGATCACTTTTGTCTTAACAAGCTTAGTGACCGGGAGAGTTAATCCTTCGAATGCATTTAGCTTCACCGCATTATATTCAATGAAAAGAGATTGTCCTTTTCTTCTTCTAGATTTTGGGACATAACAAAGTACAAGAGTTTCTTTGGTTGCTTCATAAAGAATTTTTTTACTAGCACTTTGCCCCATTGCTTCATTTTCTGCAATTTTCTCTTCACATTCTTTAGCAAGAGCGACAGTTTCCGCATTTTGAAAAGCATTTTGCTTACATCTTTCAGTACTGCCTATTGATGGTACCGAGCTTGGTTGAGTTTCCTTTATCCCAGTGGATTCCAAGTAAAGCTTAGCATCAGCAAAATGAGATTCAGCTTCAATAAATGGCTTATCATCAGCCGCAACTTTTTTCTGGACCCCATCTTGATAATATTTGAAGCACTAGTGCAGGGTAGAAGGAACAACTCCATGCTCATGCAGCCATGGTCGCCCAAGCAACATATTGTATGTAGTCCTAACTTCAATGACATGGAACAATGCACTGGAATGCATTTCTCCCATTAATAAATCAAGTCTTACCATGCCTATAGCTTTCTGACCTCCTTGATTAAAGCCTTGAATCATTAAGCGACTATGCGAAAGTTCATCCACAGATATGCCTATCTCTGTCAATACACGTAATGGCCAAATATTAACAGCTGATCCGCCATCAAGCATAATTCTGTTCACCTTTCTTTCACGAGCGAATCCTGTGACAAAGAGAGAACGGTTGTGGGGCTTGGAGCCAAGTAATAAATCTTCATTAGAAAAATTAATGGATGACATGCATGCAGTGCAGGTGTCAGAACTTGGGTGAGAATCTTCTTCAACTGTCAATTCTGTGTTTTCATTAGGCTTATCTTCTTCTTCATGCATTAACACTTCTTGACCCTCCACTTGATGACATGACAGCTTATTCATAGAAGGGTAAAGGTATTTTGATACCATTCTGGCAAAAAATCCCATAAGGTCATGGAGATTCGTGCCTTTTGTTCAAGTGAATCTTCAATCCAACTGGAAGCTGTTTTTTCTTTGTTGGGAGCTCTCTTTTTCATTACCTTTCTAACCATTCGACATCGTTGCTTGTTCTTTCTTGTTTTTGCAACTGCTAGTTTTCGTGGCTTTAACTTATGACATCTTCGACAAGTAACAAGAGCCCAACCTCATCATCAGAATTTGATAATTCTTGTTGGATTGCCATCTCTACTACGTTCGACTTTTTTAGACTTAAGACAGTTAGAGCCTCTAGTGCATGAGAAGGTGTCAACTCGACTTTAATAAGCTCAAACGCTCCAAACTTGATTGAGAAAACAATGTCTGACTGGATGGAAACGGGTGCTTTGTTCATATTTTCTTAGTTTGAAATAGGCATAGAACCACATGATCCGAAGGTGATGGTGGCTTGATTGGAGGTCACAACATCTACATCAAGCTCGATCCTTCCTTTTCGAGCCAAATCCATGATCTTTTCTTTCAAAACAAAACACTTTTCCACTGGGTGGCTAATTAACCGATGATATTTGCAATACATGGGATCATTGATTCGACCAGCTTCCTCAGGGCGCTTCATCTCGGGAAGTTCAATCAGCTTACTTTTGAGAAGATCTTCTAACATCTCTGGAATGTCAGAATCAGGAAATGGATATTATTTCTCTTGCATTTCTTTCAGAGTAACCCTCTTCCTTCCCTGCTCTTGACTTAAGTGAACCTTTTATTCTTCTTTTTTCTTTGAGTTGACTGCAAATTTAACTGGGGCAATACTCACAGTTATAGATTCTTTGTTACTGCATTTGGGAGGATACCTGCCCCCTTTCTTGCTATCTTGTTTTTCATTTCCTTTACGATATTCTTGAACGAGTGGGCCTTAGCCTCCGTTAGCACTTATTCTAAGCTCCATATCATGAGCGCGTGTTGCTAATTCTTCAAAGGTACGAGGCTTTATTCTTTGTAGAATGTAGTGTAAGCCCCAGTGCATGCCTTGAGTGCACATTTCAATTGCAGAGGCTTCAGATAACCTATCTTTATAGTTAAGGCTTAGGTTCCTCCACCTATTGATGTAGTCTATGACAGGTTCATCTTTCCACTGGCGGGTGTTGGTTAACTCAATCATACTAACAATACGACGAGTGCTATAAAAACGGTTGAGGAACTCCCGCTCGAGTTGATCCCAGCTGTCAGTTGAACTTAGCTGAAGATCAATATACCAATCAAAGGCATTGCTTTTCAGAGATCGAATAAATTGTTTGACAAGTAGATCTCCATCAGTGCAAGCATTATTGCATGTTTCCACAAAGTGGGCAACATGTTGTTTCGGGTTTCCTTTGCCTTCAAATTGCTGGAATTTTGGTGGCTGATAACCTTGAAGCATCCTCATGAAGTCGATTCATTGGGTGTAAGGCTTGGTATAAGTGGAATAGGAGTGAGTGTTTCCTTCGACCTTATCTTTGATAGCACCCATAATGAATTCCCTCAACTGATCTGCAGGTACTGATCCATCTGTGGATACTTGGAGGTCCTTGGATGGGCCTTCAATCTTTGTAGGAGCTTCAATTGTATCTTGGGGAGTCTTTTGAGTTGCATTCGTTGGTTGCATGCTAGCAGTTACATGACTTGACTCTCCTAGATTTTCCATTTTTTGCATTAGCATGACGATCTGAAGATCTCTTTCATGCATTGAGTTGGCGAGCCCTTCAATAGCTTTTGTCATACTTGCAAGTTGATCTTCAATAGAGACCATGTTGGTCATCATTACCGACATAGTAGCAGAATTGTTGAGGTCTGTAGGATCTGTTGGTAACATCGGCTTTGACGGTGGAGTCCCACGAGGAGAGCTTGTTGTAGAGCCACCACTTGAATCCTCTTCTTCAGCAAAGAGAAAGTTATAACTTGAGCCTACCCCTTGCGAGATGGATGGTTGTGCTAAGACTTGTTCCACCATGGCAGCAACATCTTTTTTTGCCCCCAATGAGGCTAAAGAGATCATTAGTTTTTTAGAGGCAATAGCATCAAAGACTTGAGTTGTTTTAGACTCTGTAGCAGTTTTGGCATATATTTCAGTGATAGCTTTTGTTTTAGTTCGAGTCATCGGACCAGAATTCAAAGTATCCTGACTGGACGATGAATCAAGGGGCTTGAAACTTTGAGTAATGTTCTTCTTAGGAGCCATGAAAGAGCAAACTTGGACTCTTGAGAAGTTCTTTTTTGGTTAAAGAGAAGAGATAAGAGGCAGAGATGGTCCCACTGGGCGTGCCAGAAATTTGTACGCACAAATTTCGTGTTTTTAAATAATCACCGAAAATATAGTAGACAAATGTTGATTTTGATTTACATTTGGAGGCCACCCCTATTTATAGTGGTAGGGAGTAGAGTGTTTGGATAGGAATCGACTAATTAATAATTATCCTTATTTATTTAATTTATAAGGATAAATATCAATTATTTGGGAGTCAGTCTCATCTGACCATGTGGTACCATTTGATTGGTTTACTCCACTTGGATGACAATGATAAATATTTAAATTAATAGTTATCCTTATTTATTTACTTAATTTGTAAAGATAAATATTAATTATTTGGAAGGCATTCTCATTTGACCATGTGGTCTCATTTGATTGGTTTATTCCACTTGGATGACAAAGATAAATATTTATTTTAATAATTATCCTTAATTAGCCCAATGTAATAGGTGGCAAGATTTGATTTGTCCACTTAATCACAGATTTAAAACACATGGCTAATTGTAATTTGTTAAGCCTGTGTAAATTAGGACACTTGGCGATTTCTTATTTGCCTTTAGAGTATCCTAGTGGGTCCATTTGATGGCATATGACACAATTTAATTGGTCATGATTTAATTGGCTTAAGCCATGTGGCAATTTGTGATTAGCTAGAAATTTTCCATCTCTACAGGAGGCATATTCTAAGGGAATGTGTTTCCACTGCGGTAAGACCGGTCATTGGAGAAGAAACTGCAAGAAGTACCTAGCTTCATTGAAGAATGTTTCTTCTAATGGTACGTCATATCTTTATTCATTTACTATTTGAGAATTAGTATTCTGCTTATGGTATAAGATACCTAATTGTGTTTAATTATACAATACGATTGTATGTAGGAGACAAAGGGAAGCAGAAGGTTGAGTAGACATCAAGCTTTCTATGTTTGGAAAATGATCAAGAGTTGCTGCTTTTGACATTGAAGCTTGATTCTTGATTAGTTTATTTAGTTTATAAGAACTTTTAATATTATTGCCAGTTGTAATAAGTACTTCTTCTGAATTTTTATTTAGTTTTACTACGTTTATGTAAAACAGTTTATCTATGATATTAGATATTATAGATATTTTCTGGAAATTATTTAAAGTTCTTTACTCTTTATGAATGATATGAATAAATACATGTTATAGTATATAAGGATTCAACTTAAATGGATCACATTAAAAAATAAATATTGATTCATTAATTAATATGAACCAATCACCTTATTATATAAGAAGATTAAAAGGATAATACATAAGATGTATAAACCTTGTGCTTTAGTTTGTATACTTCATATCTATTTGAATGTTTAAAAGTGTTCAAGTAATTCAAAAGACTGAATATTTGAAAAGTTCAAATGATTCATATGAAGTAAAACTAAAAGATAAATATTAAGAATATTAGATTGAATCTTATATTACTAATAGACCTTTAATATGTCAAACATAAGGTTTAAAGATTATTTGGAAATATGAGACATTTCAAATGAACTTCAAAAGTATGTTTTCTCAAATAAAGAGTTTTGGAAAACAATGTTTCCATAATAGTTGAAAACTATTCCTTAGTGAAACATCAGAATGAATTTTATGTTATTAAGTTTAATACATTAAATACCTTGTTTTAAAAAGGCCAATGGGAGCAATAAAGTCATCAATATTATTCTTAACTTTCTTTATAAAGTACATACTTTAAATACTAACGTAGTATTAAGAATTCCATAATCGTTATAGGAATTCAAATCTCTACAAAAATTCGATTTTGTGAGGGATATCATATGAGCACAATATTCTAGAAATATGGGACTCATATGATTAAAGATAATGTACTAAAATCAATATCATTAATACTGCAAGTGGTTGTCAGCGGATATTGATTATTGTTTCAGAGTAGGGATTCTGAATAGAAACAAGTATATTCTTAAAAATAGTTTGAGAATAAATACTTGTGTCTGTATATATATATATAAAGAAATTTTATAAGGGATGCTATTTACAAATTGCCTAAAGAATGTCTGGTACAAAATGTTTTCTTACGAGAACACATGTCTCATTTATTAGGACATCAAAGTTGGCAGCGAATTTTAGTTTAATTACTATTATTGAAAATAATAAAATTGCAAAGTTTGTTTGCATAGAGTCTCCATTGCCATAACACCTTTAGAGTGTGTTAGAAGCCTTGTCTTATGAAGACTAGTATAAGATACAACAAGACTGGTATACGATAATATGGTAATTGGCTTTAGTGGAAGTGGGAGATTGTTAGAGATTGTTAGAAGTATGCCCTAAAACCAATCCTAAAGGGTATATTAAGTTTCATATTATCGATATATGGAAGGTATAACTTATCTAATATGTTCTCACATATATGATAAGGTCCATGAATAAATGATAAGAGAAATATGCATCTCAAAGAGTTGAGATAGAGAGACTGATATTTCTCATATACATCTATTCTAAAAGAGTTCCTACTCAAAGGTTTATTAAAGTGGATATTTAATTAACCGTATGAAGAGTAGCACAGATTTAAACCAACTCATATGGAGGATAGGTAGTCTTTCCTATCAGTGTAGTGACACTTAGGTTAATCTGTGGGTGCATATTAGAGAATATGTACACTGAACATGATCTGCAAAGAGTATTCCTATGGTAGTTCTGTCAAAGGAATATTCTAGTGTTATGTCCATTAATTTGGTAGTCCTTAGACCTGAGACACCATAGCTGTCTTGTGCATAGGTTGCTAGAGTTTGATAGTATCTCGTACGGCCTTAACCATCAGGTTGTAATCGGTGCTTATTGGCTCTAATGAGTTATGCATGAAGATGGATGAGTGTGCAATAAGGGATCATCACTCTCAGTTATATGAGAGAGAATGTCAGGATAAGTTCACAAAGATAATTCTCAAAGGGAACCTCTGGCCAGAGTGATAGGTAAACAGTGAAAAGAGTTTCACTGCGATTACCTTATTGAGATTATATTTTGTGGAACAGATATCAAGTGGTTGAGATAGGGTTTGACTAAAACCATACCTATTATCTTAACTGTGACATTAGGGGATGAAGGATTAAATAACATGAAGGGTTCACATAGTTCAGCTATTCACCTAAACCTAGGGTATGTCATGATATGTTGTTAGATGTCACTCATGACCAGTGAAAGCCTATTGATAAAGTGTTATCAATGAGGGCAAAATTGGAATCGTTCCAATTGAACCTTAAAATAGAAAGTTTCTATTTTTGGGAGACATAGAGATGTCCCTGTCACTGCTAGGTTAGGGTGAACCCAAAGGGTCACACACAATAGAGAGTAAGTGAGTTCCTTAAGCTTGAGAGAGGGGAATCCTATCATGGCGTTTGTTTGACTTTAATAATTAAACGTTAATTGATTAAAAGTCAATACTAACCGAGAATAGGATTACTTTATTCGAGGATGATTGGTCATGCTAGCACTAGTAACCAAACACCCCCCAAAGAGGAGAAAGTCTATAAATAAGAGTGTTTCACACACTCTAAAGGCACAGGGAACCCTAGGGCCGAAATTTCTCTCTCCTCTCCCTCTCCATTCTAGCTTGCCACAAAGAGTTGTGGAAGACTAGAGAAGCTTTCGGAGTCTTGCTCTCGTGTGGATACGCTTTGGAGGTTTCATGCTTTTGAAACTCAAAGGATTCCTACACCGAAGAACATAATCAATGTAAGTTTTTATATGCTTTGATTAACTGTATAATTATATATATATGATCCGATGCTTGTATCGTTCTTGGAGGTTTTGTGAACATGGATGTTTTATTAAAAATGAAAAAGTTTTGTTTTTACCCTCTTCCGCTGCGCATCCATGTCTGTGGTTTTCACAGAACCTTTCAGAGATATGCCCTAAAACTAATCCTGAATGGCATATCAATTTCATATTATAATAATTTGAAGGTATAACTTATCTTATGTGTTTAAACATATATGATAAGGTCCTTGAATAAATGATAAGAGAAATATACATCTCAAGTTGTTTAGATAGGGAGACTGATATTTCTCATTAACATTTATTCTAAAGAGTTCCTACTCATAGGTTTATTAAAGTGGACATTTATAAACCACTAAGAGTAACACAGATTTAAGCTAACTCCAATGGGAGGATAGGTAGTCTTTCCTATATGTGTAGTGACACTATAGTTAATCTGTGGGTGCATGATAGAGAACATGTACACTGAACTTGATCTGCAAGAATATTCTTATGGAGGTTATGTCAAAGGAATATTCTTTTGTTACGTCCATTTATTTGGTAGTCTTTAGACTTGAGACACCATAGTTGTCCTATGCATAGGTTGTTAGGGTTTGATAGTATCTCGTACAGCCTTAACCATCAAGATGTAATTGGTACTCATTGGTTCTCATAAGTTATGCATGAAGTTAGATAAGTGTGCAATAAGGAAACATCACTCTCACTTTGATGAGAGAGAATGTCAGGATTAGTTCACAAAGATAATTCTCAATTTGAATCTCTGGCTAGAGTGATATGTCAACTGTGAAAGTATTTCATCGGGTTCATTTTATTGAGATTATACTTTGTAGAACATATAACAAGAAGTTGAGATAAAGGTTTTGACTTCTAACCATACCTGATTATCTTAACAATGACATTAAGGGATGAAAGATTAAGTAACATGAATGGTTCATTTAGTTTTTATATTCACCCACACCTAGGGTACGTCATGATATGTTGCTAGATGTCACTCATGACTAGTGAAGGCCTAATGGCATGTGTTATCATTGAGGGAAAAATTGGAATTGTTCCAATTGAACCATAAACAGAAAGTTTATATTTTGGAAGACATCGAGATGTCCCTATCCACTACTAGGTTGGAGTAAACCCAAAAGATCACACACATTAAGGGCATAAGTGAGTCTTTTGATATGTTTCTAGATGTCACTCATGACTAGTGAAGGCCTAATGGCATGTGTTATCATTGAGGGAAAAATTGGAATTGTTCCAATTGAACCATAAACAGAAAGTTTCTATTTTGGAAGACATCGAGATGTCCCAGTCCACTACTAGGTTGGAGTAAACCCAAAAGATCACACACATTAAGGGCATAAGTGAATCTTTTGAATTAAAGAGAGTGGAATATTCCTATTTATTTATAATTTGATCCTTATTAGTAATAGTTAATAAATGAGGGGTCAAATTGTAAATAAGAGTAATATTTTTTATAAAAGGAGATGCTAGGTCAAGCTAGCACTAAGCAACCATCATCTCTAATAGTGGAGGCTAAGAAAGAGTGGAGAAACCCTAGGGCCGAATTCTCCAGCTCTCTCTCTCTCATAGCCGAATTCCCACTCCCTCTCATAGTTTGCTTCTCTTCAAGGGTTGATTAGTTGCAAGGGTTTTCAAGGTCTTGTGCTCATGTGGATACCTTGGAGGTTTCATCCACTTTGAAGCTTATGACGAAGTTACATCGAAAGCCATTCAAGTAAGTATGTTTATATTGTTAAATATATGTTCTTGTTTTATATATTCATGATCTGATGCTTGTTCGAACTCCTGCTGGATTTGATGGATGGATTCGAACTAACAAAAATTTTAATGTTCGTCTTCCGCTGCGAGTCCATCCTATACCGAAACCTTTCATTAATGCCTAAAGTCCTGTTTTTATTAATCTATATTTATGGGTGACAAAATTACCCTCAATAGACACAATCTTTATTTTCATTTTCTTTTTTTCTTCTCTTGCGAATGTCAGATTTGATCTCTCATCTCTTTGCTTCTCTCCCTTTCTCTTTGATTTGGAGCTCACCCCGATTCTCCACTTCCAGCCATCCCGATCGGAAGTGCGAGTCACAAGCCACTAGATCAAGATCATTACCGATTCCATGGCCCACTTCTATTCTTACCTTATCAAGCCCTCACTCTCCATTCCCTGAACTTTGGTACGTGCAAAAAAATAAAGAATATTGAGAATGGGTGGATCAATAAAAGAGAAGCAACCAAACTACGCGTGCTAAAGCAAGGGGCCCAATCAATGGCCCTGATATATTGAGAATAGGTGAAATATTGATTTTGAATGTAGGTGGTTTCAAGATTTAGCAGGATCTAGAATAATGAAAGTGAAAACAAAGAAAAAGACGGTGTTTTCGGCGAGCTCTTTCCCAACTCCAGTGTCGAAAGACAGCACAACCACTGGATCTTGTGACACTGATGTTGCAGTAGCCGCTGAATCGCCGAATAAAAAGAGAAGCATGGCTACTGGTTGCTAGGAAAATGTAGGAAAAAAAAACTTTTTTTTTTGTTTGGTTGCTAAAAAAATGTAGGAAAAAGTATTTTTATTTTTGCAAGCGTAGTGAAAATTAATTTTTTATTTAGTTGGTGAGAAAATGGAGGAAAAAAGAAAGAGATTGTTGTTTTTTGTATATATTTTTTATTTTAAATTTTGATGTAGTGAACTACGATTCTGGTGTAGGAACTCGGGGTTCCGGCGTAGTGAACTTCGGGGTCCGGCGTAGGAACTTCGAGGTCTTGCATAGTGAAATGTATTTCCGGCATAGGAACTCAGGGTTTCGGCATAGTGAACTCCGATGTGTGACGTAATGAACCAAGGGGTTAGGGGTGTAGGTGGCGTTGAAGGTTGTTAGAAATGAGGGGTATTTTTGTCCAATTCATGCCAAAAGGAATTTTTGGAAGAAAAAATCTGTTGTGAGGATTTTTGGCATAAAAATCTTATAAATGATGACCTTTAGCCAAATTGCCCTAAAAATATTGAGGGGACATTAAATGACATGTAATAAATGCTGATGTGACATTATAGGGATTGGGAATTCTTCGTATTGTTGGGAATTCTAGCAAAAATTGGAGATTATGGATTATGTAATATTTTTGGGAATTACGTGTATGGTTGGGGATTATCTACAAAATTTAAAAATATTTCAAATTTTAGACCGTCAAAGGGGTGTTATAGTCCAAAAAAATAATGCTAGGTTCATTAGTGTAAGTATTTTTGAATGAGATTCGTTTACGTAATATTGCGAAAACTTGAGTTCACAGGCGTAATTTGCCCTATTTTTTATTATACAAAGTTGAAAATATTTATAAGAATTTGGGATTCTCCAAATAGTGAGATTATATCAAAACCGATCAAACTTATTTTTAACTCGTTAGATTTCCTAAAGAATCCCTTAACATTTTACAAACACTAATTAAATACTCCTTTATCAGTCATTAAAAAATTTGAACAACCGACAGCTTGCTTATTTGATAATTGTTAAACTATTTTATCATTAATAAAAGAGAAGAATTATCTCAAAAAAATATACGATCAACTAAACATATGAAGACATATTGGTAAAATAAAAATTATTTTAAAAAATTTAGTATAATAATAGAAGTAAATAAAAATTTTTAATATAACACGGCTAACCAACCGAGTTGTTCATTTGTTGATCGCGCATTCCGATTCAAAAGTCAAACGTTTTACTGTCAAAGGCCCGCATTATCATGAAGGATAAGATACAGAAGAGTATTATTTCTCTCTCTAAAAAGTAATCAAGAAGAAGATTTCAGGGTTATCTACGCCTATGGCAGGCTAAAAGTCTAAAACCATATAGTCTTTGCTATAAATAGCAGGGTCACCTCCCAGAAAACAAAAATAAAAAACACCCACATCCAAAATTCACTACACAATCTTTCATTTGCTTCTGCTTTCAATTGCATCTTCTTCAACCAAAGATGAACGGTGGCAATAGTACCCAAAATTCACAGCCTCAGCATCCCTCTTCATCCTCACCGCCACTGATGGCTACAGCTGCCGTACCTCTTCATCAATCGCCGCCGCCATCATATGATGGAGGTGCAGAGAAATGGGGGACTCACATCATGGGGAGCCCTGCAGTCCCCACAAGCCACCCAGATAATCAGAAGGCAGCCTTAT
>JAESVK010000346.1:578587-595380 GCA_017140935.1 Hamamelis virginiana | reverse complement strand
CGAGGTTTTATTGTTATTATTAAAATTATTGTTAGTTTTAAAGGGGCCGAGATTAACTCGAACTGTACTGGCAATATTTTTTACTGTTTATCTTTATAAAGTAATTGTTATCATTGCATTCTAAAATTATTGCTTATTGATTTATTGTTAGGATTAATTAACTTGACATGTCTCCCTAAAAAGTCCTCTTAATTGAGGCATTCGAATCCCATCATCTGGTTTCTATAATTTCAAGGGACTTGAACTACCTTACAGTGGTTCGAACTTCTAAAAATTTAAAATTGAATCAACAGGAGTATAATTGGTGAAGTAGCTCACATTCCCCCACCAAGGTTAACCCCTAACCTTAGATCGATTGTTTACACCAAATTCTTGTAGTAAAGCATTCTAGTCTGCAAAACACAACCACCCACTAGAAGTTACTTAAGATAATAACATAAGAAGTAAAGACACGGACACTCTACAGTTATGACTTGATACGGACATGCCAACACATAATAAATTCTAAAAAATTTAGAATTCTATATGGCAGTGACATGCCATTAATAAAATATAATATTAGATCATGTAGCATCATATATATCATTCAAATTAAAATACATCCATTTGTATTGTTTTTGAAAGTTTGAATTGTTTGCTGAAAAGATAGGAAAAACAAGAAAATAAATAAAAAGAAGAAAAAGATGGAGGCAAGGTGAGGAGTGTCTGATACATGTCTAACACTGCTATGGCATCACCAGTTAAGTCTCTGTCCTTCTTAGCAAAAAATAAGATATGAAGATCAAAGGATGGTTAAGGAAAACAAGAATAGAGTAGAAAAGAACTTATGATTCTCATGCGAGAGAGAGAGAGAGAGAACATAAACATCAAAACAATGTTACTAAGGATAAGAAATGAGACGTTCAGGACTATATTTTGTACCTTTTCATCATCTTTCTTGAGATGATGAAAGAATACTACCAAACCATCACAAGTGTTAGAATACAATATATTATACTGTATATTCCAAAAGAACACCACTAGATAAGGGTGTTCAAAAAACCAACCAAACCAGTCCAAACCAAAATACTGGTTTGGTCTGGTTTTCTTGATAATTTGGTTTGGGTTGGTTTGATTTTTTTTTTTTTATTATTGGTTTGGGTTGGTTCGGTTTAGGCAATTTCCAAACTATTATAAACCAAACCAAACCGGTATAATATAATATAATATAATATAATATATATATATATTTACAACCCTTAAAATTTAAACGATGCGTTTTGGATTTTTGGTGCACAGCTGAATAATTCTAACTAAAAACTTTTCATATATTTGATCATATTTGATACTTTTATAAACTAAAGAGGTACATAACATAATTAATATTTCTATAAGCTAAACGGGGACTTTTAAGGAGTTTAGTGGCCAAAATTAAACCCCAAAAAGAGATTTTTTACATTTTGAAGGTACAAGAATTTGATTGTCTTCATTGTATAAGGCTAAAAGTCCAAAATTGAAAGTTAGAAGCATGAAAGTAGCAGTAAAAAAATATAAAAATAAATAATTTCAAAACCAGTCAAACCGTCCAAACCAAACCGGAATGATTGGTTTGGTTTAATACTTTAATTGGTTTGGTCTGGTTTATGAAAAATACAAACCGAAATTTTCGGTTTAGTCCCAATATTAAGGCGAAACCGCCCAAACCGAACCAATGTACATCCTTACCTCTAGAAACCACCGAACGCACCCTCACGTGACCCCAGAATCTTGGATGTCGAAAAAATACATGCTTCCAAACGCCTCCAATATTAATCATGCGCTTCCGCACGCCATCACATACGAGCACCTTTCCACTCCCAAACTCGTGCGCTCCACGGGCCCTACGCACCCCACGTGCTAACCATCCGGCCACATAGAAAATCTAAAAGTCGAGTAGTAGGATTTATCATTTTATGCATTTAATAATTATAATTAGTTTTACATACTTAAACTTTCTCTCTCTTTCTATCTTCATATCTCTCCCTTCCCCCCTCTCTTTCTTTTTCGTCCATATACCATAGATATTAACAAGAACACTCCTAAAAGATAAGACCTAATTAAGATGGTGGCCTTTTTTAAGGTAATGTATTGGTTAACTTTCGGTACTCTTAGAGCATATCCAATCAGGGATTCCAATGTAAGCCTCTCATATCCATATTTGGATTGAAGTGTAGCACTGCTAAAATGGGAGCTCCTCATTGGCAGCATTGTAGAGTTCCCACGTTGGTATTCCCACCTTTTCTCTCATTGGTAGTTGGAAAATCTAACATGGAGAGATTTGGAAGGAGATGACAGCTGCCAAAAAAAATTTTCAAATATACATATGAGGCATTGCTACCATGACCAAATTTGGTTTTACATAAGTAGAGTTACCAGTTAGCTGTTACTAGGGGGGAGCAACAAATGAGTCAATTATCATCCACAAGGAATAAAACTCAGAACCTCAACCCTTCAAGGGTAAGACATGAACCACTAAGCCAAAGCTCATGTTCAAGTAAGTTTACAAATTTACTTGTGTATATTTAATTTAATATTATTATAATAATAATAGAAGTAGTAGTAGTTGTTGTACTAAGAATAACAACAACATGAGGTTTGTACCAACAAGAAAAGGCAATCAGTAAATCACCATTACATACCACAATTGAAGAAGTAAATCCTTTTGTTTTATTTCCAATGGCTTGTTGGATTAGTGGTATGTATCCTCTCTGTTTGGGGAGAGATTTGAGATTCAAGCACATAGAATTGCATTAACCCTCATTTATTAGATTTGGAAATTTGGGAATAAGGGTTAGCTTCTATCTTTTTTATATTTACTAGGAGGGAGGGCAAGTGCAAAGCACGTGCCCATTGGAATATACAGAGTTGCATGAAAAGAAAATTATTGAATTATCAAACATACATTAATTCATTCATTCACATTCAAGCAAGTGTAACCATACCCCTTTTTTTTTCATATAGTTGCTCAAAAAAGGAACCTAATGGAATCACGTAACATAGATGCAGCCAAACAGCTTCTTCCAGTATAGTGTATGTATTTTAATATGTGAAGCTACATCTAGTTTTATCAAAATATTGCAAAAGAGATTCCACATCTAGTTTTATCAAAATAGGGTTAAATGTAATACTATCTTACTCGGTTAAACAATAACCGTTTGAAGTAGTGATATTCTCTTACAGCGAAACATTCATCGCAACATCGGTGATAGAGCCACAATGTTCTAGGAAGAGCCATTGTACACTTGTTATGGCACGGATTGGCTTCAGAAGTACAGTGGCAGGCAAACAGTGGTAAGTAATTCAAATTTGTTGTAGACCAGAGAAGTAATTGAAGTAGTTTGAAGCAATAAGATCCAACATTGTACCCAACGTCAGAAAATAATTGTTTGAACACATCAAATCCCTCGGTATAGTTGGAGCGTTCGATAAAAGTAACCAAACCAAATGCATATCGAATTTCTTTCTCATAGCAAGTTTCATAAGTGAAGGACCGATTGTATGCTCTTCGTAAAATTGATAGTCCATGTTGTACATTCCCTACAACGAATGTGTAGCTCTGGAATAATTTTATTTGTTAAATTGAAGGAATAATTTAAGTTAATTGACCTGAAATAGTAATTTTAGTATACGAAATTATAGAGTGTAATAAAGAAATCTTACTACACCACAGAGGTATTGTGCATCTATATTCCCTGCTTCTGCGCAAGCTTCAATTAAAGCACGATAGCTGGAAGCCGCAGCATTTGTGAAAAGTTTTCCTTTATTAAAATTCACTTGCTTCAGTACATCTTCAGTCAAGGTCATCCGATTAAAGTACTTACAGCTTGAAGTAAAAAAAAAATTAGCTTGTTGAATTTATAAAGTATAGGTAAATTTAGTTAAGAAATGAGAAACATTCCTGAGTTTGGTCATTTGATCAAAGAACTTATAGCCAAAAAATACCTTGTTGAACATGTAAAGCATGGGTAAATGTAGTTAAGAATTAAAAAACAACTTACGTGAGACACAAACGTGCATAAGATATGTAACCATGTTTTTGAGACAACAAATTTGGGATAATTGCTTTAGTTAATATATCATTTGGTAGATTGGCAAGAGACACCATGCTCAGTATCACCTGAAAAAATATGGTAGGAACTATGAATAGGAATCTATATGAAGAGGCATAATAAAGTGTTTCAGATACGTAAAAAATATGAAAGTTGGGCACCTATTTTTTTTTCTCTTTGAAGAAGAAAAGATAGAAACGAAAGAGAGCTTATGGAGAACAAATACTATTATACAGGAATGCTGCTTATGTGCAGGTTTACTAACTAATCATACAACACAACAATAGAAACCAAACAAATTTTGGAGTTCATTCAATTATAGGTACCCTATAAGGAGATTCATAAATATTGAACCATTAGAGAGGAAAAGTAATATCCTTTTTTTTTCTCCCAACACCTCATGTAACTACAAATCTGGCAATACTTAAGAAATATAAAAAAATACCTTAGCCAACCAAAGTCAAACGTTCAAAAAAGCTATACACCCATATGTAGTATGAAAAAAAAAATAGATAATCTAAACTTTAATCCAAATTTAAATAAACTTTTAGAGGAAATCCCTTTTGTTATTCAGGAATGCAAGCATTTTAAAGCCCAAAATAGTGGCAACCCATATTGATGGTGTATGATGCCATCTAGGGTGCCAAAATTTGGCATTGATAACCTCTACTGACATTTAGATGTCATCTAGCAACATTTGAAGTGCCAAAATTTGGCATTTTTCCCTTCTGATGTCATTTGGAGTGTTAAACTTGGCATTGATTTCCTCTGGTGCCATTTAGAGTTCCAGAATATTCAATTGATGTCATATAGTGTCATTTATTGTTATTTTAACCTCAAAAAAATTGGCATGCATGCCATTTGGTGATACCCGTTGTGTTAAAATTTTGAAATCTACCTGTACGTGAAACTATCTACTGCATATATATGAAGAAAAAAAAATTGTATGGTTAGCTCTGCTTGCTTGCATGTATATAAATTAATCCATCTATATCAATCTATGACATTTTCAGTTGGTTAACAGGAGAATACACTATCAGTGATCCTATGGGCTTGATGCAATCTGGTTCCACAATTTCATGTGCATGTTATTTGGCATTCATGCCATTTGGTGCGCCAAAATTTGGCATTCATCCCATATGGTGTTATTTAGGGCACCAAAAATTTGCATTTAATAAATCCACATGTAAACATACAATTCAACAGCAGCTACAGCCTAGAGCATCTAAACATACAATTCACATGCATTTAATTACTTTAAATTCTAAATAAAAGTAAGCAAATCTGAAAATTTTGCAAACTAAAATTCTACTATATGACACAGATGCATAAATCAAAACTTATGTGAACCCTGTGATTCAAACAATGACACTGGATCACAAATTCAAAAAATGACAAGAACAAACACAAGCACATCTATATAAATAATAAATTTAATTGAGTCAAGAAGCAATTCCTTTTTTTCTCTTTTTATGTTCAGCTCAAAATGGATAAAAGAATGAGCTGATAAAAGTCAAAAGCTCAAGCCCATAGGATCACTGATAGTATATTCTCCTGTTAACCAAATTAAAATGTCATAATTTAATATATATGGACTAATCTATATACACGTAAGCAAGCAGAGGAAACCATACATTTTTTTCCCCCATATATATGCAGTAGATAGTTTCACGTAAAGCTAACAGCCATAGCTACAAGAGGAACTTAATGGAGTTGCACATAATAGACTAATATGTTCATGCATGCACAGGTAGCTAAAATACGATTATCATAATAGACTGCACTAATATTTTTACCATTAAGTTGAAATTATAAATCTACAATAGTAGCTTCCTATACTACTACGCTGTCATATATATTCCTCTTATAAGCAGTGCACTATATGAAGCAACTACCCTCCTTGTGAGACCAAAAAGTTGGTAAGAAAAGAAGTAATAGACCCAGATAGAAAATGACAAAATGTCTAGAAGCCAAAAGGAGATAAGTGGAGTGTGTTAGGACCTAGCCACAAAAAAACAGTAAATTTCTAGCCTTCATGTTTCTCCACATCTTCAAGCTTGTCTGCTGCAAAGTAGAGGTGATCAATCTCAACTTCAAGTTTTTCTGATACAGAGTGAGGCTCGACAGAAATTGTCACTGCAGATGCGGTTGGCTGATAAGGGACCTCTGTGGGCAAGTGTTCAATTTCTTCTAGCTTTTCTGGTACAGATGAAAGGACTGCAAATTTTGATGGCACAAAAGTGGCAACCTGAACAGTCTCCAGATTGGGTTCCTCTTCCCCAAGTTTAGAAATTTCACCTTCATTTAGGAGCAAATGTGTCTCATGAATATTGAATCGTTTAGCTCCATTTTGTTAGGAGTGGTTCTGAGTAATCTTGACCTGAACCAACTTTGGCACATTGACCTCAACATTTACAACGCATTTGATAGCATCATGATTTCCCTATATGTTAATTTAACATAAATATATGTCACGTGTATAAACTGATACTATGTATACTGCTGGATGAAATAAGCAATGAGAAACAAATTAGTGTACTTTGGTATAAAAATGAGCATACATTTGTAAGGGTTTCCATGAGCTGAAGCGCAGTGCAGTTTAGAATGCCCTCTGCTACTTCTCCATAAGAGTAAGCATTCACTTTGCACGTGTCATCAGTCAGTTGAAGCTCAACAACACACCTATTTGTTTCTTGTGTCAGTTTTTCTTAGTTGAATACAATGTTAAACACACACACACATAACCAGATATATATATACACATACATTTATACACATACACCAAACTGATAATAATGAAGTCATGAATTTTTTAGGTTCCTCAAACAGTCCTTACATCCAAAAAAAAAACACTTTGTCATGCAGCAATTTACACACACACACATATGCAGTAAATAGTTCTCAGCAACTAATCAACCTTCAATACTTTTTCTTCAAAAAATTCAAGTGATACAATCAACGACACAGGATCACTAATTGAATAAAAGACATCAATCTGCTTCAAATTTCTACAGACTCTACAGTCAGACTGTATATGTTTACCTCATTTTCACCAGTAAAGGTAGGAAAATGAAAATATCAGCAACTAAACAGAAAATAATGAAAGTGAAAAACATGTAAAATAAAAGACATTAATACCTTGGAATGGGGACAGGATTCTGAAGAAAACAGTGGATGCAGGTGAAAGTATCACCTGCATCTGAACCAGTGCCCTTTTTGCACTTAGGACAACACCAAAAAAAGAAACGCTGGTTGTAGTTTAGTAAGGCAATTGTGACCCTCGCCCAAAATGTGGTCTGTACAAGTATAAAATGATTAGCAACGGTATAAATTGCTTTAATTTTATAAGAAAAATCATAGCATTAAAATACTGCATTACATTGCTTGGCATTAAAGAAGCAACTTCAAGAGTCCTAGTTTCCATTTCATGCATGGGAACGTCAATTTCTGGTGTCGAGAAATAGTCGTTGGGGTTGAAAAGCCTGTCTATTTTCTCCTTATTTGCATTGTACCTTGGAAGCATGGAAAGAGCTATATTTTTAAAGATCCAAAAAATAGCAAAGATGATTAAAGCATCCTTTACATTGAAGCAATGTAGTACCAGTGTTTAAGTTCCAAGGCTTCTGATATCGGAGTGCAATTGTTAGAGATGTCCAGCTTCTTGTTGCCAACGACATTCCTTTAAGAAGAGGGAAAAAAAAAAAAAAAAAAGAACATTAGTAAGAATTTTAAATCGGGCAGCTAGTATATTATAAGTTTCATAGAGTGCGGAACATATTGTGTTTTTCAGTGGATATATAAACAGTAATATGTACATGGTTACCATTATATGGTGCAACTCTAGCACGAGAAACAACGATCACGGGGTGATCTATTCGCTGTGCGTATAGATGAACACAATCTTGATTCACTATGCTGTCCCAAAAAGTTAAAAGCATTGGTTGCAACCTATAATTTAGAAATGCAATTAGAACTTGTAAAATATAAGTTTCTTGTTGATGTAAGGAATTGAACCCCGCTAATTGCTACGTACATTTTTATTCTAACAAATTTTTATAAAGAACATGAAACTTTGATTCGCTTATGTATAGAGTGTGTACATATTTAGTACCAACACTACACTAATCAGTAATTAATTACCCAAGAGGGTAGTTTACTCCTATGATCCTACCCCATTTTTTTTCTCAAAGACCCTGAGCATACCATGCCCCAACCTTCCCCTTGATATATCAAAATATATATAGATCCCTAGCACATCAGGAACATTGCCAGTAATCACAATTCAAATCTTACATCAAACAACTGGAATTCCCAGACAATGACAAATCATATTTAAAGAATGAGGAGTCCTACTTTACATAGCCAACGAGTTGGCTGTCTACAGCAAACTGCATACCCAGTGTGAGAATGAAACCAGGAACACCACCTAAAAACCATCATTCATTAAACTCTATCCAACAGTTTCAGGAAGAAAAAGGGGAAGAAAAATATCACTCATGAATCCAATCCCAATTATTGACAGAAAACGAAAAGGAAGAGAGCCTCACCAATGTACACCAGTTTCTGAGGGAATTCCTAGAACCAGTGATTGAATGATCCCAAGGCATGAGCCAATTTGACACAATGTTCCCAGTGAACCCCTATATTTTGTTGGAGCAACCTACAACACAAATAGTTGAGAATAGATGAATAAAGAGAGTATAAAATGGGATATACAATAAATACCCTTACTCGAGATAAAGGATGCAGCGAGTATAAGAGCATAATAAACACATTGTAGTTGTTTTGCAATTTTCTTTTTTTTTTTTTCTTTTTTTTTAATAGTCAACAATTTTAAAATGCGAGGTGGTTTAACACAGTGAAGTAATTCTTGCAATTTGATCTCATTTTATTTTTCTTTCATAATAAACAAAACGCTGGTCCAATGCCAAATTTTGATTATTATATATTTGATCTCATTTTATTTTTAATAACAAATCAGAGAATAAACAAAACCCTGTGAAGAGTTTCATACTTGAAATGACCTATTCAGTCTAATCACAGTTAATGAAGACCATGCTCACTAAACAAACTTCGGAGTTAATTCAATTATAGCTACCCTATAAGGAGATTCATAAATACTGAACTATTAGAGAGGAAAAGCAATATCCTTTTTTTTCCCCCAACACCCGATCCAACTACAAATCTGCCAATACCCAAGAAATATCAAAAAATACCTCAACCAACCAAACTCAGATGATCAAAAAAAACTATACACCCTTATGCAGTATGAAAAAAAAATAGATAAGCTAAATTTTAATCCAATCCAAACAGGGCTCAAAACTTATTATAAAACAAGTGAAACATAAATTGTTTGGCCAAATAATCCCTATTTTAGATCAAAAGAACCCTGCTCACATGCAAGTTCAATAACAAATCAGAGGATAAACAAATGCCTGTAAAGAGATTCATACATGAAATCGCCTATTCAGTCCAAGCACAATTAATCAAGACCATACTTACTATACAAACTTTGGAGTTCATTCAACCATAGCTACCCTGTAAGGAGATTCATAAATATTCTAAACTGAACCATTAGAGAGGAAAAGCAATATCCCCCTCTTTTTTTTTTCTCATGGTTTTGAATCCATTTTTGAACTGTAAGTTCAATTCCCTTTTAAAACCATACTTTTGATTTTAATGGTAAGAAGGCCTAATGAGCGAATAAAATAAGACCACAACACCACAGTAGTTACATGTAAAAGTATCTCCATGATTCGAACCAGTACTCTTTTTACATTTCCCACAGAACAAGTATACCTTGTTGCACCTTTATCCATGCTTTAATAATATTTACTATAAAGAATAAGTATTATTAGTATTTAAAATAAAACATACATCATCTAATTATAAATAATTTACTAAGTTAACTTAAGCACAAAAAAATATTTCTTGCTATTCAATTTATAGTACTCAAAAAACTATAACTGTATTAAATACAAATACATAAAATCATGAATCATACAAACATCAACTAACCTTTTATCCAATCAAAATCAAAATCAAAAAAATAAGGAGCCCATCAATTAACTTCCATGTGCCAATTCCAATATTTCATGGAATACAATGTTAGCAGTGCAGTCGCTATTCACATCACCTTTTATTGCTGGTGTAATGAGCACTTTAACATTTGATGCCTCAGTTGCCCTTGACAGAGCAACATATAACTGACCATGCGAAAAAACAGGGTGCGGTAAGTAAATGCCAACTTTTTCCAGAGTCTGACCTTGAGCCTTATTAATTGTCATAGCAAAGCTCAATCTAATTGGAAATTGAACTCTCTTAAACGGGAAAGGATATTTTTCTGTTTTGTTTGGTAAAATTGGTATCCTTGGTATAAAAACTCTATTTCCTTTATGATGGCCTACAGCTATTTCAGCATCGATAACATTGCGTTCAAACCTACGGCATATCAATCTAGTTCCATTAGATAATCCCTTAGAAGGATCAATATTCCTAAGCAAAATTATTGGGCAGTTAACTTTCAAAATTAAGTGGTGTGGTGGGTATCCATTGGGGGTCAATTGATTCAAAAACTCTTCTTCAAACATAAAATTTCCATCACTCTCGCTGGAGACACCCTCGTCACGACTAAAATAGGTCTTCTCTTCCCCGGGGAATTTAGCAATTAGTATCTGATTAAGCTCATCAACAAATTGATTCTTTGGTGTAAGAATAGCTCTATCAACAACAAAGGACAAATCTTCTAAAAAGCTCTCAATATTTGGAAAAATAGCATCAATCAAGTTATGTACACTCAGTTCATCATCCCTAGAATCTATTAAAATGTTACATGGAAGTCTAATTTCATTTCCAATTACATTTGGTCTTGTTCCATTTCCAACTCGCAGTAAAAAATCACAAAAATTTGGATCCGTTTTTGCTCTCATATTTTGATGAAGAGTCAGAACCTGGAACTGAGACCATAAAAGAGATTTAACAAGCGAACAATTTTTTGTCTCCTCAATAGTAGATTTAGGTACAACAGGTAACACTTGCCGAAAATCACCACCAAACACAACCACTTTGCCACCAAATATCTCACCACTGCTCATGAGATCTTGCAACATACGATCCAAAGCCTCCACGGAATGGCGTTTAGCCATGGATGCTTCGTCCCATATGAGTAATTCTGTTACCCGCAAAAGTTGTGCCAGTCCACCTTGCTTACTTATGCTACACGTTAAGCTCTCATCGACATCAATTGGTATTTTGAACCGCGAGTGAGCTGTCCGTCCACCGGGTAAAATTGATGCAGCTACACCAGACGTTGTGGTTGCAAGTGCAATCCGATGTGTTGATCTAAGAGTTGTCAAAAGTGCTCGGTAAAGAAAAGTTTTTCCTGTTCCGCCAGGACCGTCTATGAAAAATGCTCCTGGTTTTTTTTCATTGAGTCTACACATGATAGCATCATAAGCTTTTCTCTGTTCAAAATTAAGCATTGACATTGAATGTAAATCAAAATCCAAAACTGGTATAGTTAATTCTTCCATTATTTCTCTGTTCGCTAATTCAGGATGACTCAAAGAGAATGTTCATGATGCTATATGATAGTCATCCAATTTTCTTCCCATTGATTCCAAAGTAGCATCAATACTACGGAGAACCAATATCTTACTCAAAGAAGGAGACATCGTTGGATTTTGTAAAAAGTCCTCAGACATTGGCTCAACAAATTGTTGGAATAATTTTTTTGGGTCCACGGGACTACAATATACCAAGACAGTAGCAAACAACCGCCTAAGACTCGAAGGCATATGAAAGTTCGACGCTTCAAATAAGCAGCTCTCAATAGTGGAATCACAATGAAGGAGCCCACATAACAATGCTGCTTCTCTATAACTCGAAGCTACATTTTGATCAACTACAAGCAAATCATCAAATGAAGTAGGTCCTTTCACATGATTAAGGAGGAGCCTCAAATAGAATCTCTCACCCTCAAATAGAATCTCTCACCCTCAGATGGATTCACAGTGACAATTCTACCCAATGCTCTTCCCTGCTTTCGTGGAGTCCACATTCTATCCCTTCTATTCCACACGTAGTGTTCAGGGTAATCCCTATAAAAATACTGCCTAGATACTTCACTGGATCGATTCATTTCAAAAAAGTCAGTTAACATTGTTCGCTGCAAAAATTTATTCCTAGCAATAGCCTCCAAACTATCAGAAGATTTGAAACAAATAGTCTGTCTATCTTTTAAATGCAATTGAAGCGAAACAACATTTGAAACAATTTCATTCATGTCAAAGCTGTATATCCTCCATATTGCTTCAGGAGGACTTATCCAACGACCCGACTGAAACTGATTAATTTCATCGACTACCGTTGCACTCTCATTGGTCACTATGTTGAAAGCAACCCGATCGTGTCCCTTATAAATATACTTATATATGTATTTAACAGCTTTTATTGTTGAACATATTTCCACGTTCAAGTGACAATCATATTTGGCCAGTAAATATGGATTATAAGGAATAACCCATGTGTTGTCTAAATCATGCCCTCGAACTCTAAGAGAATCACCATTGTTCCAGCGCCTATAAATGGGAAATGAATTTTTATCCTGTCTTGTTTGCTCACAAAAAACCTTTGGATAGTTATTCTTACAAGTTCCACTTTTCATGGAAACATTAGAAGAGTTTAATTGACCACATGGACCATGCATCATGTGACGGTGCACTGCACCACGAAAGTGTGGATTTGATTTTGGAAGGATCTCAGCAGAAACATAAGCATCGTACGCAGATGGTGAAATAATCTTTGCATTTTTTTTTAATATAATTAAAAAATGAACATGTAGAAGTCCCCTTTTTTGAAATTCCACAACATAAACATACCCAGCAACAGGACCAAATATCTCTTTTTTAAAGAGATCATGTTTCAGTTCCTCGAGCTTCGACCGAAATACTCGAGCAACTAAATCAGGCCAAGACCCACTAATATGTTGCCCATGGTAAGATATTTGGACCTGTTAATTTATGCATTCATATTTTATAATTTATAATTATAATTTTACTCAAAATATATAGTATTTTATTATTTACTCAAATTTTATTATTTCAATCCTATATGAAAAGCTAGAAACATAAAATGAAAACATAAACTACAAAAAAACGAAAATAAATTAATTAAATTTTAAATATTTGATTTCCATAATTTTTTTCATTTGTACTATATGTTGATTTTATATAATTTTCCTTTGTTATTTTTAACTTAATCAAAATTAAGATTTACAGTTAGGATCATACTAACTGTATTTAAAGTTGATATTTTTTTCTAAGATAATGTAATTTTCACCAAAAAAGAAAAGAAAAAATTATTAGAAGATTATCATATCTTACCATGGGCAACATATTAGTGGGTCTTGGAATATGATGAATAGAGATATGAAGGTCCTAATGAATGACTTTAAATGAATATGGTATACTTAGCAGATAGTTTTAAGATTTGGACCTGTTCCACTCCCTGTGGATATGACCTAGGGACTCCCTAGTATTTATTGCTTGACGATCAGTAGACTCCTACGCTTGGGAATCTATTGCGCAATCATTTTAAGTTCAAGCAAGCATCGTCCAGTTGACATCCACAAAACAGACAAGGTAGAGGTGGAGGGCGAGGTCCCGCCCCATGTCGAGTATATGTAATGTTGCCACTGAATCCAAAACCGATGAATGATGTTGTTGAGGGTACGCTTTCTTTGTTTAATTCTGGGATTCATGTGCTATTTGACCCCGGATCCATGCATTCTTTCACTGACCTCGATTGTGCTCTCCATCTGGAACTTTTTCTTGATTCTCTAGATTTCACTGTATACCACAACATAAACATACCCAGCAACAGGACCAAATATCTCTTTTTTAAAGAGATCATGTTTCAGTTCCTCGAGCTTCGACCGAAATACTCGAGCAACTAAATCAGGCCTATTCTGAGCTTCCTCATTTTTAGAGAGGAGATTTTTTATCTCTGGCCACGAAGGGTTACAAGTCATTGTTATAAACAAATCTGGCTTACCCAATTTCTGGACAAGAGTCATTGCATCAATAAACCTTCGACGCATATCCCTAGGTCCACCAATAAATGTTGCTGGGAGAATAACCCGACGACCCACTGATTCCCCCCGCGTTTCTCCACGGGTAATACCATCAACCAAGCCCTCATACAGCTCAGCTAGTATGAGTTTCTGGTTAAGACGAAAAAAATCAAGGCGAGAACTCTCGAGTTTGATATAAATGTCAATGACAAACTGTTGAAAAAGCCATCCACATTGGAGTAGCAGCGAAGGGGAATCCTTCCTCATTCGAAACTTGTAGCAATAATACTCCCTTGCAGAGACGTTCACACGTTGATGCCTTTTAGAACGTTCAAGCACTGAATTCAATTCATTCAGGGAATGGAAGTATAACTACAATTAAATTTAATGCAACAACAAAAAGAGAGAAAATAACATAGATAGGTAAATTATTATCATAAGAACCAATTACTTTCTAATTATGCTGCAATCACTTCCTCAATTGAAGTAACACCATGTACATTAACTATCTCATCATTGAGATAAACTTCACTTCTACATACCTTATGAACTCTCTTGATTCCAGTATGCCAACCATTCTCCCCACGTGGAAATAGGATAGGATACTGTAGAGGATCATAACAACCAAAAAAATAGTTGACTCTAGGTTTACTATCTTGATGAGTATGAACAACTATATCACGATGACTGGATGAATCAGAATCACCATTTTCTGGCCAAATAGCAGCAACCTGAGATACAGGAGGAGAATTATAGACACGCTGATCTAACCCTGCATGATTTTTATAACAATCATTTGGTTCTCTAAATCAGGTATAGAAGTAAGAGATCGAAGGAAAACTGCATATGGATTTAATCGAAGCATGGACATGATTAAAGCAACGACAGAAGGTTTAACTCTTTCTGATTGTACCAATCGATTCTCCAATTCATGATCCATATCATAAAATACAATTGAAGATAAGACGGTGAACCATTTGATGGAATAAGTTCATCAATATAATGATAAATCTGACCCTGAACTCTAAATGTGTAAACACCATTATTTCGCTTACACAAGTCACCGTCAAATGTGACACCTAATGATGTAAAATAAAAGACACTGTTGTAAGTTCGTATATATGTCCTAAAAGACACAGGATCTGGCTCATCGGACGTCAGTAAATAGACAAGTTCAGGTGGGGGTTCGTTGCAAGCAAGCTTAATTTTGCCCTCTAAACAGCAGAAACTCTTTGATTCACGATGAAAACGAAACGCTCCACAATACTGACACGGACGTTCATTTGGAAGTATATAAGATTCATCTGGAACGGGTAGGAGTGGCATAACCAGAGCACTTAGATGACCACCCACTGTAGGTCGAATACTCGAGTTAAGAAAATGATTAAACGAAGAAGAGACACTTCCACATCCAGCTTCACCACGTTCATGGGTCAACGAGGACGAACCTAATACCAAACACAGATGATAACCCCACCAATAAATGACACAGGTCTATAAAATCAAAATGAAAAAACTATTCAGAAAAAGATCAATTTAAACAATATCATATTCACAAGTACCAACAGGTACAGCAGACACCTGGTTCTGACCACCAATCTCTATTCTACGTCTTTTATTTCCTTTATACTTGCTTACTACAACGGGATCACCTACGTGCATTACAAATCATTGAAGCACGAAGGAAAAAAAAAATTCCAACTAACATGACTAAAAAGGTCAAAGCATTCCACGAGAGCAAAGCGCTTACATTCTTGCAAGAACCTATCTCTCGCATATCTCTGTTTGTCATATAGTCGTTTCCTACCCTTTTTATCAATGCCCGAACTGTTCATCTCTTTTGCTAGGAAAAGGTAACAACCACAATTCAATAAATTAAACATTAAGCATAAACTGTCAAAGGGACTTTATACGAAGACTTATACATGCACACACATACCAAAGATGCTTTCTAATTGACCTAATTTTTAACAGAAATCTGTTAAGTTCAATTTAAACCCATAAGTGATTTCCATGTACTATAAAATAACTTAAAAATAGCTAACTTTTTACAATATTTTCAAAAACTATTCATTTTTTTTTCCTGGCGATTTGATGTTTCATTAATATACAAGACTTTTATTATTATTATATGCTATATCATAATATAAAGACAAACAAAAAAAAAAAAGCAAAAAGGAAGAGAAAGAGAAAGAGGAAAAGAAGAAATAGTAAGAGGACCATTCAATTTTTTTTTCCCTCCACTCACGTTCCTTTCTCTTAGTCAAGCATAATTGAGTTATATGGAATGCTCCATTCTATTCAACCACAATTAATGGCATATATATATAAAGTCTAAAATACAAGCCGAATAAGGTTAATCCAAATATTGAATCAAACCAATTAAACGCACATAATTAATATAATTGAGCAACTCTTCTCTAATTGACCTACTTTTTAACACAATTCTATTAAAATCAATTCAAACCCATTTGTAATTTACATGTATTATAAACTGACTTAGTGTAGTATGTCATGCCAAAACTTTACTAACGAAGCAAAAATCAGGTTCCTCTTTTAAAAAAAAAAAAAACACAAAAAGCAAGCCAGCATTTTTTAGTTTCAATCAAACAAACCATCATTTTCATGGCAATTCTATCATAAGAGTTGAAACC
>JAESVK010000346.1:562316-578577 GCA_017140935.1 Hamamelis virginiana | reverse complement strand
AGAATTCTAGTTAATGTTACCAATCAAGCTCTGATCAGGTTTGCGTGCTACAGCCGAAGTTCCTTCTGCAGCGCGACTTCGCTTAGCTTTGGGACGAACCTCCTCAAAATCATCAAACGATTCCTCACATTCCACCTGATTGGGGCTCTGGTCGCTCGGACCGCTGGTCCTGTCATGGTTATCCCCACCACCAACATTGGTCTTGCTTGGTTGTTCACCACCGGTCTGAGTATGAGCTCTAGTCTTTTTCTACTCACCCAGACACGCAAATTTCGATCAAACTCCACACACACACACACATATATATATAGAGAGAGATGCAGATTTGGAACTAACCGAGCGATGAGTAGATGCTTCCGAAGGTACAGGTTCATCCACCATGACGTAGGATTTCTGTAACCACAAAGTTTGCCCTACTAATTGAGAGAGAGATGTGAATGTTTCTCAAGCACGATGCTTGCCCTAGAAATTTGCAGGGAGGCGAAGAGGAGAGTGGGGAACGCAGACGATGTCCCTAAATCCAAAAGCCCCTTTCAGTAAATACACAGACCCCCCATCTTCTGCCCTCAAAAACCATGCACCGCCTAACCACCAAACCAAAGCTGCCTGAGTGCGATAAATAAAAAAATTGAGCACCGCGAAACGACGCCGTATTGCGCTCAACGGCATCACCCAACCAAGCCAAATTTTCATGGGTGCCTCGCCAAGCAAATAGAGAAGTGACCCATCAAAAGCACATAATAGGACAAAAAAATTCCACTCTTCTTTGTCGGGTAGCGTGGAAAGCAAACCTTGCCTTTTAAGGGTAAGGATTTTTACCTTTTTTCTTAATTTTTTTTATTGGTTTCACCAAACTTTAGCTAGCTCATTCCTTCAAAACCCAATAACACAAAAAAAATACTAAGTGGCTCACATTTTAGACTACCATTTTTAAAATCATTTGTTTTTCGTCCATTTCATTTGTGCATTTTTGAAATACACAAAAATAGAGATTATACCATGTGCTACGTCAGATGATAAAAAAAATGTTATCTAAAATTTGGTCTCAATAGGCAATAGCATTACTCAGTGGCATATAGTCACATTGGTCATTTTTCATTAAATCGTAATAAATGTTATTAATAAATGTAAAGAACTTGTAACAGCTTTGTAACAACCTCATAATTAAGAAAATTAAAACACCACACACACACACACACACACATATAAGGAAACTGTTATAAATTTTACACGCATAGTTGCATAGAGTTGCGTAAGGCAATCTTCATAGGATCAATTTCAAAATAGATTTGAAAAATTGACCATGGATTAGATACTCCTCTTATGTATGTAATGTACGCCAAAAATCATAATGATCCAACCGTCTGTTTCTAAAAACTGACACTATGAAAAATTATGAAAAACAAAAATATTGTTTTTCACAGTGTCATTTTTCAAACACAAACCATTGGCTATGATTTTTGGCAAACATAAAATTCATAAGAAGTGTATATAATTCAATAGTCAGTTTTTCAAAATCTATTGCATTTTATTGTACAAAGGTCACTTTACACAACTTTACGCTTTACGTAAGGTGCACCTTATAATAGTCCTTGCTATATATATATATATATATATATATATCATTTCTTGATGAATTCATGAAAGACTACTAAACCAACATAAGAATGACGCAAAAACTAACATTTTTGAACGTGCATGGGATTATATATTTAAAATAAGCATTGTACAATGGAACAAATTCATTGCAAAAACAAACAAACAAACAAAAAAACAAAAAAAACAAAAACAAAAACAAAAACAAACTTTCCCAGTCCCTATAATCATCTATCATATTCCTTCATCTTTAATGCAATATTAGCCCAAAAGCAAGCCACATCTTTGCAACATCAATGGTGCCCCAAATAGATCCCAAAACAATTCAAAAGATGAAAGATCAAACAGAGAAAATTTCCAATATAATGGAACAATGAATTTGCATAAAATGCCTAAAACCATCAAGCCCAATATAATCATCGATTACAATATGATTTCATCATCATATATGCACTAGGGCTCATCTTTCCAATATCAATGGTGCCCCCAAACAAACCCCTTAAAAGCTCAAAGACAATGGGATAAGGGGGAAAATATAAAAGATGAAGAAACACTTGAAACAAAATAAATACAGAAAATCCATGTCGTCGAATCAACTGATGAAAAGAAGGGGGCGGCCACATAAGGGGCAATGTCGAATCAGTTCTGGCACAATGAGGTGGAAGGGACAACCTTGACAGCAAACTAAAAGGAGAAAAGGAATGTCTTGATCAAGATAATTCTGAGCCAATGGAGGATAATTGGTGAAATGACCTAAAAGCTCGTGCCATATAGCACTCTCATGGTACATTCCACCACCAAGGTTAATCCTCGTCCTTAGATCAATTATAATCAACGGTTGCACCAAGTTCTTGTAGTAAAGCATTCCAGTCTGTAAAACACAACCACACACTAGAAGTTACAGAAGATAATAACCTAAGAAGTAAAGACACAGACCTGGCCGCTACAGTTACAACACAATACGAATACACAGGTACAATAAATTCTAAAAAATCTATTATATAATATAAAAGAGACATGACATTAATAATATATATTATATAATTATATTATATCATTCAAAATGCATTCATTTAATTTATATCGTTTTTTAAAATCCTAGTTGAATTAATTTTTGTAGAAAAGATCGAAAAAAATAGAAAGTAAATAAAAATAAAAGAAAAAGAAGGCAAGATAATTAATAAGGAGTGTTTGATACATATCTGACACCGCTATGGCATCATCGATAAAGTTTCCATCCCTCTTATCCAAAAACAAGTATTAGAATATCAAATGAAGGTTAAGGAAAACAAACTAGAATAAAGTAGAAAAAGGAAAATGAATTTCAGGTTTGAGAGAGAGAGAACCTGAACATCGAAACAACGTTCCCAAGGATAAGGAACGGGATGTTCAGGACTGTCATGAAGGAAAGTCCAAAGAGAGATATCCATGGAAGCAGCTGGAAAGATACAGCAACAAAAAGCTAGAGGAGGAACTGGACCAGAAACCAAGCAGGAAGGAGATAGAGACGAGTGGTGTTTCGGGGTGACAGGTTAGGCTTTTATAGGCAAAAATAAGGTAAGTGATTTATTTTGTTTGTCTCTAGCTATTCAAAGAGTGAGGCAAAATTCAAAACTCAGAAAGCCAAAGGTAAACTGAAGGTAACTGATCTGGTTCATGTCACAATTAAGCTTACATGATTGTTTAATCATAGCTAGGTTACTACCGTGAGATTTGAAGAAAAGCATAGTAAGGTCAATATAATCAACGTGTGTGATTGAAGGACGAAATAGGTTTTTGAAAGCTCAGGTGGTTATTCTTGATTGGACATTTTAAAATTTTGATAAAAATTTTTCCAAAAGGGGCTATATACTCATAAGTCCTCAAAATTAGTGTTTTATACCACCAAAGGAAGAAAAAAAAAAGGATCAACCAGCCATGAGATATATGGATCACTAAATGTGAAAACGTTGACTAAACTAAGTGGGAAAGCCTCGTTGGCATCCCACTATGAACCAAAGCTCAAAAACTCATCGCATGTTAATGCTTACACGATAGTTTAGATTTTTTTTTTTTTCAAATATTTTTACTTTGTTAATGTGGCATGTTACATAAATTGGTGTAAACCTTCTTCATAATATCCAAATCCAAGAAGTAAAGGCACCATAATTGTATAATTATGAAGATTTTCCTTATGGCTGATACTTCATTAATTAAACCTTCCTCACGCATAATATTCAAACCCTATCGGAAATAATAATGCTTCATTAAAAGTCTCAATACTCTTTTAGTAGGATAATAATGGCCAAGAGCGTTGCCAAAATGAAAGTCTGACATGCACACAGAATTGGAATAGGAGTTTGAAATTTTCTAAGACCAAGTTTTACTTTTTTTTTTTAAATCTCAATTTACATAGAAATTCAATTCTATTAGTAGGGATTTGAAGTGGGTTGAGCTAACTCAATACATGCATGTTTAATGTGAAATTATTTGGATTGAATTATAAATGAGTTTAGTAGGGTTAATTTTTTTTACCTGAAATTGAATTCAAGTGTTAGAATATTAGAATATATTGTTACCTTAATTAGATTAGGGTATATTCTTTTGTACATTCCTTTCTTTGTTTACTTTCCTTTCTCTTTTCATGGTATCAGAGCAAGCTCTTTGATTTACTTTTGGTTTCTTGTAAGGTTATTCCGCTGCCCTCTCGCATTTCATAGGTCACCACTATGGTCACCATTCACGAAAGAGATTTTTCCAACAAGAACCACCATATAAAATAATTTTATAACCTCTGTTTGGACAATATAGTTGTCCAATTTTTTATCCAAGACCGCAGAAAGCTTCGTCTCAGTGTGCTCGCCAAAACGATAGGTGGCTCATCCCCATATTCACCGCCACGCACCCCTACGTGCCGCCTGAAGAACAGCGCGTCAGATCCACTCTCGTGAGTTAGATCCACATGCCTTATGACCTGCTGAGGTCATCAGCCCACGTAATCCCTAATCCACGTCAGCGTCATATCATCACATGTCAACCTCCCACATCAACACCGTTAACCTTTGACCTTTGACTTTTTTATCGCGACCTTTCTGAGGTATTTTCACGCCGTGATTTCATTTTTGTGGTCTGTTTTTGCCTTTGACAATTACTTATAGTTCACCATGATGGTATTTCTTCTCAACCTATTCACATCATTCTTGAAGGGGATAATTATGAGCATTGGGCTCAAGCCATGCAAAGCTATCTCATGGAGCGCAAACTCTAGCTCTATGTAACTGGTCAACGCAAGGCTAATAAACAGAAGAATGAGGAAATAAATGATGAGTATGCGAATCGTATGGAAGACTAGAACAATGCCAACCATCAGGTCATTACTTGGCTTAGAAATACTTCAACTCCTTCAATCAACTTGGAATTTAGGGGATATCGTACATCAAAAAAGGTTTGGGATATGCTTTCTTCTCGCTTTTCTGGTTCAAATAGAGCCCGAGAACATCACCTTATGGTCACTTTGAATAGACTTAGACAAGACCCTGGTGAGCGCAATACAGCCTTTCACAGTCGCATACAATTTATCTGGGATCAATTGGCTGTTTCAGAACCCACTCTTAGTAATGCTGCAGATGCCAAACTTATCAGTGAGCACATGGAGGGAATTTGCCTACACCAGCTTTTGATGGGCATTTGAGATGAGTTTGAAAATGTTCGCAGTCATTTACTTCACCAGAGTCCTCTTTCTTCAGTTACTAAGGCAGTAAATGAACTAATACAAGAAGAGATTTGATAATATAGCCAATATAAGCAAAACAAAGAAAGGAAAGTAAACAAAGAAAAGAATGTACAAAAAAATATACCCTAATCTAATTAAGGAAGCAATATATTCTAATATTCTAACGTCCCCCTCAAATTCATGTTGGGTCAATAGAAACCAACTTGAGTTTGGAAGTCAATTCACAAAAATGCCCCGGGGAAAGAGGTTTGGTGAAGATATCTGCTAACTGCTCTTAAGAAAAAACATATTGAAGTTGTAAGGTACCCTGAAGTAGATGATGCCGAACAAAGTGACAATCGATCTCAATATGTTTGGCATGTTCATGGAAGTCATCATTGTGAACAATTTGAATAGCACTCTTATTGTCACAATGGATATCAATGGCATCAGAACAATCAACTCCAAGATCCTGTAGGAGCCATCGCAACCAAAGAAGTTCAGCGGTGGTGGCTGCAAGGGCTTTATATTCTACCTCAATACTAGAACGGGAAACAACAGTCTGTTTCTTGTTTCTCCATAAGATGAGAAAATCTCCAAGAAAAAAAAATAGAAAGCTGTAGTAGATTGTCGATCAGTGAGATCACCTGCCCAATCTACATCTGAATAGGCTCAGAGTCAAAGGAGACTTTAAAAAAAAAAAAAAAAAACATAGAATCCATAGAACATAGTGACTTTCAGATACCTGAGAATCCTAACAACAATTGCAAAGTGAAGAGATTTGGGTGCAGTCATAAACTGATTAACAACATGAACTGCATAAGATATGTATCGGCGAGTGACAGTGAGATAGACTAGGCTCCCAACAAGCTGTCTATAGAGGGCAGCATCAGAGAGCATTTCTCCATCATGAAAATTGAGACAAGTGTTGTACTCAATAGGGGTGGTGACTATCTTAGTATCAGTGATTCCAGCTCGAGAAAATAAATCAGAGGTGTATTTTTCCTGAGTGAGATAATAAGCATCTTGAGATGAAGAGACTTCAAGTCCTAGAAAATAGCTGAGAGAACCCATCTCGAATTGTTGATTCAAAAACTGCTTGAGCTCCAAAATACCATGCACATCATCTCATGTGATGTTCATGTCATCAACATAGAAGAGAATAATGGTAATACCCCGGTCTGAACGCCAAAGAAACAACGTTGCATCATAATCTCCAGCAGAAAACCCATGCTAAGACATCATAGAGCTGAATTTGGCAAACCAAGCTCGAGGGGCTTGTTTGAGACCATAGAGTGTCCGTCGTAATCAACATGTTCTCACACCACTCAAGCTTGGTTAATAAGTTCTATAGACCCTCCACTTGGTAACTTAAGTCATTGAGTTGGATCCTAGTTTCTAACATGGTATCAGAGCTAGGTCTTGGGTGAGCGTCATGGGTGGGCTCGTATTTCCATTCCCCTCACTCCCGTGTCATTACCGCGGTATCTATCCTATGTCTCAATGCTCGGGGGGCCTCTTTATCCAAAAACTTGTGGACCTACCAAATCTTTGGCTAAAAGTTTCATTGCCCGTGTACTTCCGGGATGTACGCAAGGGGAGTGTTGAAAGATTTGTCCCACATCAGTTTCTCACACCACCCAAGCTTGGAGACCCTGCACTAGGTAACTTAAGTTATTGAGTTGGATCTTGGTTTCTAAGATCAAGGTTGAGCTATCCTTTGATTAGCATGAACCCTAACTTGGTTCAAAGTTAATTGACGCAATTTAATAAGTAGCCCTATTACCCCTTCCTTTTTTTACAATAGGTAGATGGGGCGGGCTAGGCTGGATATAAGATGAATCAATCTACTTGGGCTTGATTCAAGTTGATAAGAGGCTAGCTCGTCGTAACTTGCTCATAATAAATAAATCTAGTCTATATTTTTTTCGATAATTTATCATGTTAAACTTGAGAAATGACTACTAAGATTGATAAGTTTATTAATACTTTGAATAACCAAACTTGAGATTGGCTTAACCAAAGGCTCATGAAATAAACAAGTTAAACTCCAACTTAATTTTGAACTAGCTTCTTGTTTTATCAACTTAAATTTGAATAACAGACTACGCAGCTCAACTTAGCTCATTTACAGTCCTACTCTCACCTTCTAGTTATAGTTGTTTTCATTCTCAATTCGATCTTAATTTGAGACCAACCCTAATGGTGATCGAGTTTCTCGAGTTTGTCAGTCATATTGATTCGGTTGAATTGTGACAAGAGTCTGATTCTAGTAGGTGCATTTGGTTACACTCCGGGAAGATGGCGCTCACCATAGTCCCAAGCCTAACTCAATCTTGGTGTCCTTAGTGAGGGGGGGACTCTAAGGTTAATAGCATAATTATCAGATCCAACAGTGATTTGACTTAAAAAGCAAGTGAATGAGTCACTGGGTCTAACCATTATTTTAAAACCCGAACCGTTCATCTAACCGGAAAAGTTACCGGGTTAAGGGTCAACCGGTTCAACCGGTTGAACCGCCGGGTTGAACCGTGACATCATAAATATATTATTTATTTATTTATTAGAATAAAAGCTGTAAATGATTCAAAATATAATTTTTTTTAAATGTTTGTACAGTCAATTCATATATTTGAATATATGTGCAGTCATCAAAATTGAAAATTGATAATTACTATTGATCAATCTTTATTATATATATATTTTAAAATGCAAGATAAGAATATTGTATTATTAAATTAGGTGCTTTGGTTTTTTTTTGTTATTTTAGCACCTTAAAAAAAATTGAAAAGAAAATTGAAAAAAAAAAAAAAAAACGGGTTGACCGGTTGAACCGCCAAGTTGAACGGTTTATTTAAAAAATGGGTTTTTGTGGGTTAAACCAGCCGGAGAGGAGACCGGTTCCTGGTCCAACCAGATGAACCGGCCTGTCCGGTCCGGGTTTAATAACAATGGGTCTAACAATCAAACCAATTATATATACAATTTAAAAACTAAAATAATTATAAAATGAAAATGAAAATCATTGGATAAAAAATCTATTTTAAAAAAAAAAAAAAAAAAAAAACTGTAAACATACTATGCATATAACCATATATGTAATACAAGTCTAATATATAAATATTGGAAAAATTATCTATAGGATCCTAAAATTTGATTTTATTATCAACAAGTCCAATTGATAAGATTCTTTACCCAAAAATCCTTTTACGTTTAAATTTAAATCAAATATTAATTGTGCAATGACATTTATGACATTTCCTTAATTCTAAATTAGAATCAGGTTTTCCATATTTGGTTTGTAACTGAAATGGATAAAAAATGAGATAAGTTTGAATTTGAATTTATTTCAAACTTATCTCATATTTTATCCATATCAGTTACTAACCAAATATGGAAAATCAAATAATAATAAAAATTGAACAATTAATGATGATGAATTACATTGGGATTCATTTATCCGTACAAAAAATAAAAATAAAAAAATAAAATCAAAGCTTACGATATTATAGAAATTATTTAACGGTAGAATTATTTTTCCGTGCACAAAAATTGAACAGAAAGCAAAAGTGAGAGTCATCGATTGCAAAAAACCAAATCTTTATGAGATTGGAGCAACGATTTCATGACAGATTAATTTATCTGTGGACATAAACTGAATATAAAACAAAAGCCAAAGCTTTATGAGATTTGAACAAATTAAAGAGTTCTGGTGTATTCATTTATATGTGGACATAAAATGAATAGAAATAAATAAATAAATAAATAAATAAATATATATATATATATATATATATATATATATATATATATATGAGCAATCATATGCTAAAAATCAAAGCTTTATGACATTGTAGCAAATATTTAACGGTGGATTAATTTATCCGTGTACAAAAATTTGAACTACTAAATATCAAACTTTTCTCTAATCCATTGGAAAAAAACTAAATCTTTATAAGATTGGAGTAAAGATTTCACAGTGTGTTCATTTATCCGCGAACATAAACTGAATATAATTAAAAAAAAAATCAAAGTAATCCAATGCAAAAATACAAATCAAATTTTTATGAGATCAGAACAAATAGTTTATGGTGTATTTATTTATCCGTGTAAAGTTGATATTTATCTCTGCAACAAAATCTCTAAAAAGCACAACCCCTAATCTATGCAATGTATCTTTTAGCATTAAAAAAACTCACTAGATAAATGTATCTCTATGATTCGTGCAAAAGAAACCATACAAATCAAATATGCAAGTAATTTATTATTGATTCCTACCACCTTCGATTCATATATATACTCATCTTCCCAAATAAAAAAACGAAAAAATAAAAAATAAAGAAATAATATAGGACTTAAGCAGTTCTTATTATTTTTTCTATAATTGCCTGTTACCTTGTTCCATATTCACCAGTCAACAATGCCAAAGAATGATTGCCAGTAGATCTGAAATGTAGAGTAGGTTTATGCAGGCCATTCGAAAATGGATATCCTCTTAGTATTATCGCATAATAATAGGAGCTTGATTCTTTGTTTCAATCTAGTATCGGCAACTACCCATGTTTTTAAAAGATTCATATCAATAGCATAACTAATGGGCACAAATGTCATTTTTCTATATTTTATTAATTTATCACAATCTTATTTTTCTTGATGAGCCTATGAGTATATTGATTTTATACTAAGGTACTTCGAGTATATAACCCATAAATATTTTATGTTAGCGCAATGCTACTTCACCCATATTTTTCCATTCATCTTAGTTAGTTGGCATATGATGTGCTTTTTCAAGATCATAATAAGGATTACTAATTACTAATCGGAGCTCAAAGATGGGTGAATTAGCATTTTCTATGTTAAGACTAAAGAGATTACTAATTAACATAAAACATAAAATGAAGAAGAAAGTAGGCGGGGTTTGATTAATATAGTTGATAGGAATGTAATACATGAAACCCACATTCACGGGTTCAGATTATCTTAAAATGATATTGAAAACATCTTATACCCAAGCAAAGTGGATACTTCATGTACCCAGCTGATATGGGACACAGGCTGCTTAAATTGGGATCTAATATGAGCATGGCAATTGGCAAATAACATAACCAAATCCAAAAAAGTCAATGCTCAACGAGCTGGGGGCAAACCTCGTAAAGAGAATTGAACCCAAAAATAAAAACGTAAATAGTGTACCCACATGCCAACCCTGGAATACCACTTTATTGGTCTGCTTAATCTTATTTCCTTCTTTCAAAAATTGAAGATTGGCTTGCATATCTTTATGAATCAAAGGATTGGCCAGCAATTGAACGACGAGATCATGTCTCCCTCAACAGCTCCACATTTATGTGGCTAATATTGTTTATCTCTGCCAACAATTCCTGATTCCGTACTTTGAAAACGGAGTTTCATAACATAAAAATGCCAAAATATAATGGTTAATCCAAAATTTCACAAAAAGTCACAGATCCAGAAATGTACAAAACCAAGACAATGTCCTGAATTCAAGAGGAAAAACTAGTAAAGTATGTTAATCTCGTAGTTTCTCATTAGCAACCATCTATTTAGAAGTTTTTAATGACGATGTCCTAAATTCAAGGGAAAGAACTACTTGACTCGTGACAAGAGGCGGATGCTCTTGCCTTAGCAAATCCAATTGCAGATAAACCACTGATTAGCGCCTCTTTTTGCTTCCTTTCCCACCACTGGATTTCGATGGGGAAGCAACCAGGAACACAAACAGAACCATAATGGTGATCACAGAGATTAGGGCTCCATATTTTGCCAACAACTTCTGCAAATGGAGAAAAAGTTGAGTAAGAAAAGTGAATAGGGGATTTAGCAAAATTTCAAGTAATACTCGAGCCTTGATAAAATAACATGAAAACACTTGTTTTCACTACGCTAAAAAATGCATGGAGAAGCAGTGGCCTGTTAGTCTAATGGCATGTATCATCACTTTAAGGGGAGATATTTTGAATTTGAGCACATGAAGTGCATCGATACCTATTTTGTTAATATTAGGAGTTTGGAGCATGGGTAGATTTTTATTATCAAAAGATAAATAAATAAATAAAACAGGACAATACACAGAGAAGAATGGTCATCAAGGAAATATTTAATTAGTCCCTACTTAGAGACCTCAACAGGCTAAAGTTAACCATAACAGATTATTTTAATCGCACAAACAATTCCTTGATGGTAGGAAAGGGGAAGAATGCCCCAAAAAATTGGATGTCTGCATGTGTCATTAAAGAATTCAAATCCAACATGATGCAAATTAAACAACTTCCATAATTTAAACATTGGGAGAACAAGAATGACCAGTACCTTAGCCTGAAAAAATTTGACCAGCCCCGTCGATAATTCCATGAAAAAACACAACAATGTTTTTTGGTTAACACAGATCAACGTTTCTAGGAAGAGATCACTTAATAGAGTATTTGCTATTTTAAAGAGGAACTTACCCACTCAAACTTCTTCTCTGGAGGTCTATCTGCAAGGATATCTAATGGCAGTATTGGAGTTGAATATGCCTCCTACGAACAGGCAACAGTCAAAAGATCAGATATTTTTTCACATGGAACAAAAATTTAAGTAAAACATCGATGTGACTGTCAAACCTGTAGAGCGGCCGTCGTGGGGATGCGGAAAGTAATGAGTGCTGGCGCACCATGAAACATCCCTTGCACATTAGACTCCAATTCAAAAGAGTGTGACAGAAGAGCACCACTGCAAATTATATGGGTCCACATATCTCGGAAATAAGAAATAAAAAAGAAATGGAAAAATGAGGCCATATAAAGAAGAAATTGGCATTACTGAAAGATAGCACTCACGCATCAAGCCTTTCCCATGACTTTGAAGTGTTACCACTGACGACATTAAATAGATCTTGAGGCCAGCTATCATCAGTAAGACTTACATCATATGCAGTCCTGAAAAAAGATAATTTACCAAAGAAACAGAACATTTATAATTCACAATAAATTATATAAGCACATGAGCAAGAATGAACAGGTAAAACTCATGAAACAATTCTAGGATTACAGATTACAAAAGCAAATTACCTGGAAGTTATAAGTTGACAGTCAAACAGAAGAAATCAAATAAAAAATATTTGCCTGAATATAAAAAACAGAGATATAAGGAAATGATCATAAATTGTTTTCCAAGGGGAAGTGAGGGGAAAGGGGGACACATCAGCATCGACAAGCATCTATTTCAAGCCATCAAGAAGAATGAATATTTCCTTCCAAGTTCCACAAAAAAGAAGGTTAGAGAGATTTATAAGAACCAAATGTTTTATTATCTTGTTCAGAAGTTGCTGAATGACGCAAATCCCATTCAATATAACCTCTAATACTGAGTAGTTTTCGCATAGACATAAAGAATCAATAGAGATAAGATGATGGAGTGACTTCACTCTCCTGCTATTAAAATGAGGTTAAAGGTACAACTATATTTGCTGGATGCACAGAAGGGCTCCCCATGCACTACTGAAATTGAGGTCAGATGAAAATTGTTCCAAGACGGCAAGAAAAGTGACTGCAAAATACAGGATGGGGAAATAAAAGTGACCCATAAAAAGGAAGAGGCAACTCTCCAGACTAACATGCTTCTAAAGTCATGCTACCAAAGTCGATTAGTCGAACCAATGAACCTCAAACCATGCAACGAATTTGAAACTAAGCAAAAGAGGGTTACCAAAAGAGACCACGGCATTTAAATCAGAAGGAAATGAAAAAAGGAGATGAACGACTAACTCACCATCCCTATTAAACATACAACATTTATTAGGAATCACTTTCCCTCGATTAATCACGATATTAATTAATTGATGACTGCTAAAATCTTCTCTCCCCCAGCTATTCAAGGAAAAACAGAGCAACTTTAAGGAGTGCAAAATAGCTTCAAACAGCTTTTGTTGGAAAACCAACCCTTTCCTCTAGCTTCAGCAACTTATAAGAGAAGAAGCCCTTCCTATTATCCTTCCAACTCAATGAGTCAGCCCCACTACTAGACGCCTTCAGAGAATACAGCTTCCTGACAGTTGACAAAGGCAAAAGCCAACTCTAGCTTACAATCACAAAGCAATCTCACAAAGATGGACACCAACAAAGCTCCATGTCCCCCTAAGATTATTGCCAGCTACCTTCATAAACTTATGTAGGGTTTGGCGTAACTTCCTAGAATAGGAAGTCCTTAGAGAAGAAGTAATTCCTAGGATGGACTTTTTAAGAAGTCATTTTCAAAAAAAAAAATAATAATAATAGTATTTTCCATGATCATATATTAAAGTCCTTTTGTATCATAAAGTGTGGAAGTTATGCTTCCTACAAATGTGGGTTTTGAAAAGCAAACTTTTTTAACTTCTCCCAAATGAACTTCCAAGTAACTGACTTTCATAAAAGTCCATTTTAAAGAATTCACCAAACACATTTTTTTACTTTTCCAAAATGACTTTTAAGGCTAGAAAGTCCATTTGGAACCTCCCAAAAGCTATGCTAAATGCCACCTTAACGTTCTGAAAAACCTCAGGGAATAAAAGCTTCAAAGGAGCATATCCACACCTCATCATGAAGAAAAATCCCCTTTGGCCCGTCTCTAAACTACAAATAAATAGCCTTTTGAAAATCAGAGCGACCTTGCAAGATGCATACACAATAAGATCCTCTTATCTCCATAGCAGACACCACAACGCACACTACACTCCTCTAGCATGCTTGTTTGTCCAAAGTTACAAAATAAAATTTTGACTGTGAATATCAACACCCACTACCGCTTCAAACTCAACTGATTTCCTACAGGCTTTTAATTCCAGGATTCTGTCACATACATGATTCAATTCCACCAAATAATAAGCCCATTTTACAAGAGAAAATATTGATTGGAAATGATGAAATATTCTTTCTAACCACAGATGGGATCTTTGTAGAGCAAGCTTTGGTACATCAAAGTTTTTTTGGATACTACATTGGATGCAGGTACTCTATCCATACAATTGCTAACACTCTCATTTCACTGCTGCTGAAATTCCAGAAAATTTCTCTCTGACTGGACCTCAACATCATTCAAGATAAAATAACACATGCAATGAGGCCTCCTCAAGTGATTGGAAAAAGAGGAAAAACACACCTTTAAATCTTAGCATTGTAAGAAGAACAAAACCAACAAGAATGAGATTGTCTCATGCTCCAGCTGGAAGTTGGCAATCTACAAAGCTAGGGAAGACAGTGACGATAATATAGCACTAATTCAAAATACTAATGCTCGACTAAGGAAAATATGGCAATAAACCATGAAAGAATCCCATTGTTCAGAGTCTGAACTTCAGACTTCAAAACAATCTAATCATCAAAAACCAAAGTTCACTGTATCCTACGTCCCTCCATCCCTCCCTGTCTCTCTGGGAGTTTAAACTTAGCAACAGAACAAAGCTCAGGATTTCCAAACAATTCCATTCTCAAGGGGCAAATCTCTCTTTCTTTCTCTCTATCTTCTCTGGGGGTTGTAAGTTAGCGATGCAAAAAACCTCAAGATATTCAAACAATTTCATTGTCAAGGGGAAAATCCAGTTTTGCAATTGTACCTCATAAGCAATTGCAAAATAATCAAATGAAGCAAGATGACACTACCAATTCATATAAACTCCAAAATCAAACAAAATAACACTGGTTTCATAAAATAAGTAATATTAAAATAGATCTAAGAGAAAGTAGAAAAAGCAAAACACATAGTATTAAAGAGCACAGCTGATCAAAATAAAGTTAAATTAACTTCCATTTACATCAACGCTATGCAATAAAACAATCTAGAGAACAAATAACCTCATTAAAACATAAAACCAATACAGTTAGCTAAAAAGCAAAAACAACAGCAACAGTCAATTGAATGAGATCCTCAGAATACATGAGACCATACAGATCAGGTGCACCTCCAGGAAAACCTATCCTTAAATAATCAAGTATGATAATTTCAATTACCTATTAGAAACTACTAATTCAAACACCAGTAACAACTAACAACAGAAGATCTACCAGAGAAAGCACACAAAAATGACCAATCGCATCTACAGAATATATATATATAATATTAAAGCATCCAGTATGGTCATTTCAATTACCTAATTAGAAATTCCTAATTCAAACAGCAGTAACAACAGAAGATCTACCAGAGAAAGCACGCGAAAATGACCAAACGCATATACAGAATATATAGATATAATTTCAAAGCTAAAACTGATTGGAGAGATCGACTGTTGGAGAAAACGTACGTAGATCCTCGATTATAGATGTCGATGGAGACGGAGACACGTTCGGCACCAGATTTGAGCCTGGTGAGCGCGGCCTTCTTGTGCGCAACGATGAACGGTGCGTCTGAGCTCGCAAACGTCGAAGATATAAATAACAGAGCTACCATAACACAGATCAGAGCCTCCATGATCTGATTCGCCATGGACGATGATCGGAGCTTCGCAATTGTTCAGTTCGGTATTGTATTGGATTGCAGAGACTTGAGAAATGTTTCAGACAAAGAAGACCAACTAGGGTTCACATCGTAAATAACGTCCATCTATAGTGTCACAAAACTTGGTTTATTTTGTCAAGGCTATATTCAATGAGAGCAAGGAAAAGTTTTCAAAACTACGTCGTTTTATGTGGCAAACGCCAAACGCATTCCTTTATGTTTTCAATTTAATGGACCTGTTTGGGAACTTAGAAATATAAATATGGCCAGGTATGATATCTTTCAGTTCGGTCCGATCTAGTCAGCATATGCTTACATATCTTACGTAAGCATGAAGCTAATACAAAATATTTTGTGGGATATATATTTTGAAATTGATGGTTAGATTGGATATTCTGCTTATAGATGTTATGCATGTCAAAAATCACATTGATTCAAAGCAAACATCTTAAAATATAGACCGGAAAAACTGTGATCGTTGAAAATTGTCATAATTTTTTTGTG
>JAESVK010000346.1:544904-562306 GCA_017140935.1 Hamamelis virginiana | reverse complement strand
AATTGTCATAATTTTTTTGTGGCATTTTTGAGAAACCGATCATTGGATCACCATAATTTTTGGCTTGCATGGCATACATAAGTATAGTATGTAATCCAATTGCCAATTTTTCGAAACATTTATCCTATAATTATCGATCTACTAATTTATGTTTACATAAATTTATATAAGCATATACTGACTTTGGGCTTCTATTAGTAGGTGCTAACCTCTATATATAGGGTCAAATGCATATCATATTTTGAAAAACTAATTATTGGATTAGATTTATTTATGAATTTCATATTCGCGAAAAATCATAGTGATCCAATGGTTAGTTTCTGAAAAAACTAATTGGAAAAATTTTGTGACATTTTAAAGAACAAAAAAGTCACAATTTTTCACTGTGACATTTTTGAGAAACTATTGGATTACTTTGATTTTTTGGTGAATATGAAATTCATAAGCAGTTCATCCAATCCAACAGTCAGTTTTTTAAAATATGATATGCATTTTGACGTATAGAGATCACCTTATAATAGAAGCCTCGTATGCTGACTTGATCAAATCTGTCTTTCCGTTATCTGATTTTTATATAAATCAACTTAGAATTGCATTGGAAAAAAAATTGTGTCTCTCTCTTATCTTATAAATAAGACCAAACCGATTTTGAGGGGAAAAAAAAAAAGCGACTTACCAAACAATGTTGAAATTAAAGTCATTCAAACTTATTTTCAGCAGGCCAGATTTTCAAGTTGCCAAACATCTCGATATCATGTTTAATTGTTACATCATATATTCATAATCTCATAGTATATTGTTTCATTATAATCTTACAATATTATATTGAAGAAATATGTTCATCTCCTTAAATAGAACTATTTATTACAGCTGTGTTGGCTTAGTAGCTTGTGACATGCGAGCAACATGAGTCAATTGTACAATATGTAAAAATATATATTTTTAAAAAAATTTACTATCATCATCATAGTTAATACTATAAGATCAATTTATATATAAATAAATAAAAGACCTTGCTCGGTTAACAAAATAATTTTGTTTACAAAATCTATCTATTATATAAATAGCAGTACTCTGATGTGGCGGTCTTAAGATTCTTTAATGATGGGGTCCTATTTAAGTTTTATTTCTCTTCCCATAATTAATTATTTTTCTTTTTTATATATTGTGGGTCTCTTCTACTTCTCCTCTCTCTCTTCTTAATTATTTTTTATTTTTTATTTAAAAAATTGATTCCATATTACTTTTTACTTTCTTTGTGTTATTTTAAAATTTTAATTTTTAATAATACATCCAAATTAATTTTCTTCAATTTCTTTAATATTTTTAATTATTCTTATGTATTAAGGTATATACTATAATCCTATAAATTTAATTACGATAAAATGGTCATGATCATATGATCATAATATATTTTATACAATTATAATTAATTAGATAAAATTTTGTCGATAAATCTCGCCCAATAGGCGGATTTGTGATCGTTATATATAAAGTATAATGAAATTATTTAACTCAGATGGAAAAACCAAACACAGTCTAACAGTTCAATATTAAAGTACTACCAAATGACGCTTTTAATTTAAACATCAAAATCTCATTTGAAAATTTTTTGATTAATGATTTTAGACTTTTAAGGGATAGGGCTTGATTGTTCTTGATTTTTTTTTTTTTAAAAGAAAATAAATTAAATATTTAAAAAATTGTAATTATATTAAGGGTTAATAGCACTTTGGCACCTTGTGCTTTAGGATATTTGTCAATGTGGTTCATATTTTTTTTTTCTTCTCGATTTCATACTCATATAATTTAAATTTTTTAAATAAATGACAAATTATAGACATGTGTTAAATAAGTGAACGGAAAGCTAATATGAATTAAGTGGTAATTAATCACGTGGATCCTAACTGGCAAACATGTTGGAGATAAAAGCTCCGTTCATTTAATACGTTATCCATTCGAACGGAGCCTTTCTCTCCAGCCTGTTTGTCGGTTAGGATCCACGTGGCTATAGCATTAGCTTTCCGTCCACTTACTTAAAGCTTGTCTGTAATTTGTCCTTCGTTGAAAATTTTTAGATTGTATAGGTATGGTTTGAGTACGTGATATCTTGCTAGGTCGGTTTGATCGATCAATATGAGGATGTGTGAGAGATGACAAGTTCAAGTTATTGCAACAAAGTTCTTATATATGTTTTTGATACTCGGCGTCTTGACAATCAAATTGAACATCGAGAAGAACAAATTTTCGTGATCTGTTACTTTCCTTGCAGCTGGCTCTTGCATTGGACAAGATAGGAACCCTTCTCCTACAATGATATAGCGACACGCTGACACGAACCTTATCCCCAAGGAATGGTTCATTTTTCTGATCAAATCATCAAAAATCAATGACCATAATAAATGTATTTGTATATATATATATATTAGTGGATAAATTCATTTCCAATTAATGATATGGGTTCTTTCAGATTTTTCTTCATATTTCCTTCTTTGGGCTTGATTACATTGTAAGGTTCCGTTTGGATTCAAAAAGTGAGGCAAAGGAAAAGGGAAATGCCTACAATTGCTTAAAAATTGATTCATGTCTTAAGCATTTTAATCATTTTCCTTTGGCTTTCTTTCGCTTGTTGTTTCCTTTATCCAAGCAGATGTAATGAGAGAGAGAGAGAGAGAGAAAGTCATGATTTAAGCCATTCACAAAATATATATATATATATATACACACACACACACACATGTGCTAGCAATAGCAGACTACTCTCAAGATTGTAAGATCGATGGTATATAAAAAAGTATAATCAAGTAAACATTATTTGTCATGGACACCATGCATGCAAATGTTTATTGTACACTGAGATAACATTATCAATTAAGCATTCCTTGAGGGAAGAAGAGAAGACCTAGCATGAAAGATAAGAGCCAGTCAAGTTAGCCGAGAAGACTGCCTGGAAACCAGACAAAGGGTTCTACAGAGTCTAAACTTTTCAATGATCGTACCCCTTGGAAGGGCAGCACAGGCAAGTCATTCTTGGCTACCAAACAAGACTCTCTATCTTCATGTAAGGCCTCTCTTCCTCTTAATTGCCGCATCCTCCCAACTAATCTCCAAGCAACCCTGCAAGCTAGATTAATGTAGCATATATGGTGACAAAATATGATCATATATGAAAATGTGCATCAAGGGCTTATAGTACTGGAAGAAGAGAAGGGCTAGCATGAGAGAGAAGAGCCTGTCAAATTAGCCAGGGTGACTGCCTGAGACCAGAAAAAGGTCTTATTAATTATATATATATACCTTGAAACCTATTGAGAGGCACAGGCAAGTCATCCTTGGCTACCAAACTAGACTCTTATCTTCATGTTAAACCTCTCTTCCTCTCTTTCAAATTTCATGCTCCAAATGCAATGCCAATACTCGAATTTGAGGTCTCAATTTATAGCCAATAATTTGAGAGAGAATAAATTATTAATAGAGAACAGATTCAGATCGAATCGCCACAAGATTTAGCTCAATATACCTTTCCTTCTCATTTTTTTTTTTTTTTTAAGTTTTTGTTTTTTGGCCTTTCTTTCTTTTTCTCCCACCTCTCATCTTCATTTGATGGCTGCCCATAATGGAATATATTCTTTTCAAGAGTTGCTGCAGGGACCCAATGTATTTACTCCATCTCCTTCCAGGTTCATGAAGGGATGAGAGAATTTCCAGAAAGGAGAAAAGCTCCTAAGGGCTTGAATGTGGCACTGCTTAATTATATATACCTGGTACATTGCCCAAGCAACTTGCACTGCCTTACCTTTGGATCCTTCAAAGGGTAAGCTCCATTAGCCAAACTTATTACTATTTGGGGACAGACATTTGATGGGCACCAAGTTGGCTTCAATCAATGTGAATCCTTTGGATTCAATTTCAAACTAGCTAATCAGCTTAGTTTAGTTTGTAAAATTAAGTAAAAAAGTTTTTAATTCACAAATATAAATTAAAACTAAGAGCGCGTTTGGATAAGCTTCTACTTCCTGTTTTTTTACTTCTAAAAGTAAAAAGACGAAAGTTTTGAGTGTGAAAAATTTGATAGTTATTTTAAAAAGTTGAGGTAGTAAGAATGTATTGCTTCCTCAACTTTTAAAAGTAATATAAAAAATATAAAAAACCTTCCATTTTTTACTTTTAAAAGTAGAAATACAGGAAGTAGAAGCTTATCCAAATGCGCCCTAAGCTACCATCCAAGCAAGATGGTAAAGCGGTCGCTGGATATTGTACTCCATGTTTGGGTTTGAATTTCCAAAAAAGTGCGCTCATTTTCATCCTACTAACTATTTAACTATTGAGACTAATGGACAACTTAAGATGATTATTGACCTTTTTTTTTAACCACTACTTGGTTGTCTCATTTTTCTGTATATTCGTTCAGCCTTATAAAAAACAAAGTATAAATGTAACTATTTTTCAGATTAACTATGAAATAGTTTATTTCAAAAGCATGAATGAGGATCCTCTGTTTGGGTTTGTTTGGTGCTTGGGTGATATATCATGATTTGGATCATCTGCACATCACCCAAGTGAAAAGCAGAGCATCCAGATCATGACACATCACCCAAGCATATCCAAACCCAAGCAGAGGATCCAAACTCTAAAAAGCATATAGCAGGAAGAGACTGAAGCTAATTAACCTAAACTAGTTAAAATTTTCCAAAAGGCACATAGATTGATTAATTGTATATGTGTTTCTTATATGGTACCCCCAAAAAAAAATCACAATATAAGGTTATTAATCCAAATTGTTGACCTCAAGTCATTTTGATTGCTGCACCAACATCTACTTATTTTGGTTGGTGCACAAATGTATGGCTGAATTCAAATGGAACCAAATTTGTAAGGAAGCCAACCTAGCCATAGGAATGGGATCAATTCATGATTTGTATCCTTTCTCCTCACAATAGCCTCATGTTTGGGCTTTTTTTTTTTTTTTTTAATTAATAATTAGTATAAGAATGAACCACATAAAATCTGACTCAAATTTTTTTTTTTCTGTTTCTTTTTTTTTTTTAATTAATTTCTCTAAGTCTCAATCTCCCACCAATTAAAAATAATTTGGTTTGACCTCACCTAAAGGGAAAAAGAAGAGCATAATATCTAATAGAGCTAGATGTATTTGAATTTTGAAATAATGGATGTTATTGTAAAACTTTACAGATACACCCCTAAAAGAAAAGATCAAGTCATCTTCTCTCTAGCTCTACCCCTTTTTATATCCTTTTATGGACAAATTATTCCAATGTTGACATCAACCCAATTGACATGCCCCCACCTGCAATTACAAAGTCAATGCTTCTGCCACTAAACAAAGATTTTTGTTCTGGTTGACTTTGTTTTCTCAGACTCATGTCATACATTCAATTAAAGGTTTCTTTTAAACCCTTTTTCCCCCCTATTTGAAGAAGGTGGGATGGTGGGGTTCAGAACCCATTATATATAATGCAATTCAATCTCTAAAAGTAGTAAGCTGCTTCAGCTAGAAAGGGACCAAACAATTAATTCCATTTCCTTCACCTTTATGCTTCTTTTGGTTGTTTCAAAAGTTTATAATAAAGTTAAAACAAAACAATTTTAGGGTTACAATTTTGAAATTCATGGTCTATATATAGCATGTTAATTTAATGACATGTATCTTCATGTTTAGAAAAAAGGTCTCAGGTTTGAATATGTGAAAACGCATCAATATTCATTTGTTAATATTAAAGACATTTGGGATAAGGGCGGATTTCTATCATTAATTTAACAAAAAAATGAAAAGAATTTTGTAGTCAATGGTATGTTGGTCTGGTGATGTATTTCCAAAGTTTTTTAGGAGAAGTTTGGATTCAAGCACATAGAAGCGCATCTATATTTATTTGTTAGTAATTAGTATTAAATGGACTTAAAATATATTATTTGGGTAAAAAATAGATAATGACATATTCGTTTAGTAGCATGTATCTCTATTTTCAAAGGAAATATATTAGGTTCGAACATATAGATGCGTATTAATACCGATTTGTTAGTATAATTATGTGATTTTGAGGGTGATGTATATTCCTATCATACAGCGCAAAAAAAAAAAAAAAAAAAAAAAAAAAAAAAAATTTGAACTTTATAGTTGCCTAATTAGGTTGCTTTGGTTTGGTCTGAGACTGGACCCAAGAATGGAGATTAGCATGACGTGTTTAGTAGAACCCGGCTAACATGAGGCCATTTCATTATCTAGGAGATACCAAGTTAAGCGAAAACCCACATACAGATTGTAATGTTATATATCCCAAAAAAATGTTCCCAAAAAGCATCCCAAATTAATTATAACCCTTCATTATGAAAAGATTTGATAAAAAAGAGGACCATTGGATCATCCGTCACATCATTTGGGATAAGATTTTTTTGGGAGATATAGCATTTTTCTACATGCATATTAAGGATCTCATCAAGTAATATAGGATTTTGATTTGGACCGGCTTAAAATTAGAAGAGCGTGTCTCTCTAATTGTCAGAAATCAGAGAGAATTTAAGTGCAATTTATCCAAATAAATTTGGGATGGTAAAAAACGACCATATATTTAACACCACTTGAAAGTTTGCAATTTTCTAGAAATTCAGCTTTGAGGCAGAGTCTTAGAGGAACTTGGTAGGTGATATAGAGGGCTGCATACTGTCCTCGTCCTCGGTAATTAGTAAGGGCGCAACTTAGACAGATTATAATAGAGAACAGAATCGAAATTGTCAGCTCGGGGTTGGTTTTGTTCAATACTGAATGAGGTTCGGCTAGGCTCTGTTTTTTGGGTAGATGTTTAGTTTGTAAATGCTTATATTTTTGTTTAATAATATAATCTTCCTTTTGCCTATAAAAAATAAATAAAAAGGTTCACCTTGAACCGAACGACCATGGTAATATATTATAATAATTATATATATTTATTATATTACCATGTGCCATGATTTGATGGAACAATAATTTAAGAGTGGTGCTATAGATTCCAATCCACTTTTCCATTTTTATATTCCTCCTATGTGGTAAGGTGATAGTGAAAATATTCAACTACAATGAAAACAATCCATACAGTTAAAACATATTTTTTGGGTTTTCAAAGTACTCTTTTTTTTATTATTTATGTTTTCATTGTTAGCTTTTTCACTATATTTCTTTTTTCTGTGTTTTCACTTTGATTTTTGGGTTTTTAATGTATTTTTAAGGTTTTCATTGTGTTTTTTGTATTTTCATTATATATTTTAGGTTTTCACAATGAAAACACACACACACACAAAAAGACAGTAAAAACCCGAAAAAAAACACTAAAAATAAATAAATATAGTAAGACAAAAAAAATCCAAAAAAATACAGTGAAAACACAAAAATACACAGTAAAAACATTAGGAAGAGGAAGAAGAAGAAGAAGAAGAAGAAGAAGAAAATGAGGAGATGACGATGGATTTGATCATTGGTTCTTATTGTTCCTTAAGTGACGATCGATAGTTGTGATCGAAGATTATGGATAGAGAGAAATGGTTGTGATCGTGATACTAAAAGGAGGAGATGGCGTTGGATCTGATGAATGGTTCTTTTTCCTCACCAACAGCATTTCCAGCATGGTTTTGATCTCTCTCTTCCTCTCTCATCTTTCTTTCTCTTCACTCTCATGCTTCACCGTTTTTTATCTCTTCACTGTTTTTATCTCATCTTTATTAGATAAATATACAGTAAAATTATATGAGAACATCACATGAGAAGGTTAGCATTTTCCATAATTTAATAGCATACACTATTATACACATTAAATCCAAAAAAAAAAAAAAAAGATTAATTGATTAATTATTAAATTGTACTAGGAACATAAGTTATTAATTTATTATATGAAATGTTTCTTGTAGGTTATTAAATTAATTTGCTTTATTTTATTTTATTTAAAAAAAATACTGAAAAATTATAATTTTTTGTTTTTTAAAATGTCACCAATTTTTTTTTTCAATTAGTTTTTTTCGAAAAACCACCGTTGGATTACCATGATTTTTTGTAAGCGTGAAATTCATAAAAACTATATCTAATCCAACAATCAGTTTTTCAAAATTTATTTTTCAATTAACCTTGCACAGACCATATTATTCAACTTTGCGTCAAATGCATCTTATACTAGATTTTCCATATATGCCACAAGTCCCTACATAATTATTTTATACCAATAGTTCAAAGGTCTTTTTAATATAATAGATAGACAAAATAATTTGAAAATCTCATAAACCTCATAGTATAAAATTGGATCTCATGGTACAAAACTCTAAACTTGGAACTTTTGGATAATTTTTTTCTATTTTTTTTTTCAATTTTTATTTATTGATCTAAAGAAGCTTTTTTAAAATTAAAATATATATTATTTGGAAGAAGTTTAGATAATGTTGTTAAGCAAAAATCTAATTGAAACAACTTAAAATTGATTCGATTTAGTTCAGCTTTGCATTATGTTTATTTTTATTCTAGTTTAGATTTGAGAAAATCCAACCTAAATCGGTTCAGTTCTAATTTCATTCCGAATCAAACTGACTTGCACTCTAGCTTAGTAACATAATAATGCACATTAGAATTTCTACATTAACATAATGCATCTGGGAAGGCTGCTGATCTATCCACCTGTAAAATATGAGATGCACCTGATGCGAAGTTGGTTAGATGAACTCCATAAGGCTAGTTGTAAAATAAAATTTTAAAAACCGACTGTTGGATTGAATACTTCCTTATCTTTTGTTTTTTTGCCATTTGAAAGAAATGATCCACTCTTATCTCAAACCCTGTTAATATTAACAAATGAGTATCGATACACTCCCATGTGCTCAAATCCGAAACCTTCTTCCCTGAATATGAGAATACATATCACTAGACCAACACATCATCGGCGGATAGCCCCTTATCATTCCTGCCAAAAATCACAGTAATCGAACGGTTGGTTTGTGAAAAAGGTTACTATGAAAAATTGTGACTTTTTTTTTTTTCCATAATGTTTCCATCTTTTCAATCTGTTTTTTCAAAAACCGACCGTTGAATCACTGTGATTTTTGGCAGGATTGGAAAGCATAAGGGATTATCTAATCCAACGGTCGATTTTTAAAATATGTTCTACAATGGGCCATACAAAAAACACCCTACGCAAACCTTACAATAGCATTTCCTGAATTTTTTAATGACCCATTTAATTTTAATTAGGGGTGTGCGTGGGTCGGGTAGGGGCGGGTGGATGGTAAAACCGTCGACCAATCCGCCATTGGCGAGTGGCTAATCCTCTCACCCACCAACCAACTTGCCTACCTCAATAACTGGCGGATTGGTTGAATATATGACGGATTTCAACCGGTGGGTTGGGCGGATTGAGCAGGTGAAGCATTGCAAAAATTTTTTTATAAATACCTAAAGTTCCTAAAATCTTTTTAACAAGCAAAGACACCTCAAATTCCAATCTAACAATGCAATAATATGTTCTTTAATAATTGAACTATAATTCGCATAAGTCTTCTAACAATAATAAACTAAAGTGCCAAAATAAATTACCCTATAACATTAATAAAAGCTACTAACTAGATACATAATAATAAAGGTTTTTTGTTATTAAAAAATCTTATAAACTAACATATGGTTTCACAAAATTGAAAACATATCCAATAAAATAAGTTTATCTTCAAATTATCACAATAAAAATATCTATGAGAAATAAATAAATAAAAAATACTCAAGTTGCAAGTATATCCAATTAAGGGAAAATATAAGGTAGTGATGAAATTTATTTTATATAAATATATTATTTATTTGTTAGCCTTATGGCTTCCACACTTGTTGGTTGATTTTTATGAGAACAATCATTGTCTTGTGATTCTATTTGTTTGTCATATTGTGTTTATTTGCAAGTATGAATTGCGGTTTCATGATCTTTGCATCATGGACTTATTATTGCATCATTGATTTGTTTTACCTAAAATATGCTATATGATTCTTTAGTAATGTTTTGCATATATGCATATTGTTAGGGAGAGCCACAAATCATTGATTGATTTATTTGTTTCATTGATTGATTTATTTATTCTATATGCAAATTGTGCTCAATGTTTGTCATCAACAAAAAGGGAGAGATTGTTAGCCTTATGACTTCCACCCATATTTGTTAAATGATTTTGATGATAACAAACATTGTGTTTTGATCTCTCATGTGTATATGAATACATTGTTGTATTGCACATAATAATATTGCTGTATTACATATGAACATATTAATATATTGCATATGAATATTTTGATGTTCATTCGTGCTTATTGTCAAACCTTTTTAAATGAATATTTATTGTTTGACAATGTCATCTCAGTTACTTGATTAACATTGTTATATTTATTGAATATTTGTTTGGCTAACCTTGTTGATTGATTGACATTATCCTATAGTTCTTGTATATCCATTTTGGTATATGTATTTATAAGAACAAGATTCAAGTTGTCAATGAAGAAGGCTCAAGCCATCATGAAGATGAAGCTCATGCACTACAATGAACCTTATGAGGATATGAATATGTTGTATATTCACTACGGATACGACCAGATTAGATACACTACAATGAACCTTTTTGAAAAAACGACCGTTAGATTAGATACACTTGTTATGAATTTCATGTTGGCCAAAAATCACAGCGATCTAATGGTCGATTTCTAACAAATTTCACTCTAAAAAATTGTAACAAATTCAATTTTCATGGTCGCAAAAACATATCATGTACACTTCATGATTATTTTTATCACACTTATTTGTTCACGTTAAGACTATGAAGTAGGTAGTTGTTTGCGCATGTTGTGCTGCTTATATTACTCTCTAATGGATAATCAATTAGTTTGATGCTGATCCTCTATTAGATATTCATGGTACTCTCAAAACTATTATATGTTTAATTGCTTAAATTGGACATCCGAATCTACCATTAGATGTTTAATTGCTTTTGGCATCATTATTTTCTCAATTTGGTGCCAAAAATAGGTCAAATGTTTACAGAGAAAACTAAAGAAAATATAAAAGACCTTATATTCTAAAATCTATTATATGTTTTGAATTTTGGATATAATATGTTTTCACCAACAAGAAATTTAAGCTTTTATTTTTTTTTAATGTTCAACATTTAATTAAAGGACAATATGGTTATTTTTACTACCTAAGCTATGTGTTCTAATAATTTTTCTATTATTTTTCAAGTGAAGGAAAATATGAGATTATGCTCTCTGTGTTTCTAGATAAAATTTGTACATAGAATAGTGGGGAGAGAGAGAGAATTGTTCTTCGTTATATTCTTGTTACAGATCCATTTGTTAAATGAATTTTTTCTTATTTTTTTGGGTGGTGGTGTTGGTTTGTGTTTGTATGAGAGAATAGAGAGAAGGAAAAGAAGAAAGATTTTTTTAAAAAATAAAATAAAATAAATAATAATAATAATAAGGGTCGACCCATGATATATTGGTTTATGGGTCGAGTCAACCCATGATATATGGGTATGGATATAGATGAGTCAAGACTTGGTATTAGTTAAATGGGTCATTAGGGGATAATGTACATTTTGTGGCCCAACCCATTTAGATCCAACTCATACCCACCCATTTGACACCCCTAATAAAACCTTAGGATGTTGCCATATCGGTGTAGCTTCCCGATGATGTTGCTGTCCAACAGCCAAGAGGAACCAAGATCATCTTCTCTTGTTTTTTCATAACGAAGTTTAGAAAATTTATGAACTATTCTCTCCGTCCTAATAAAAGGTGAAATTCTAATTCAGGTATCTAATACAATTACTAAAAGACTCCGCTTGCAGGCTAGACAACACCTTCGAACCTAATCTTCTTCTTCCCAGATTGGCATTTGGCGCGGCTTTTGGTAGACGCCAAATGGACTTCAGAACTTCAAAAGTCATTTTAGAAAAAATGTGTGGGTGTTTTTCAGGTTTTTATTTTTGGTGTGTTCTCGGGTTTTTACTGTATCCTTTTTTTTTTTTTTTTGTATGTGTTTTCATTGTGAAAACCTAAAAAATACAAAAAACACAATGAAAACCTTAAAAACACATTAAAAATCCAAAAATCAAAGTGAAAACACGAATAAAAGAAATACAGTGAAAACATAATAATAATAAATAAATAAAAAGTACCATGAAAATCCAAAAAATATGTTTTAACTGTATGGATTGTTTTCACTATGGTTGGATACCGCTCTTAAATTATTGTTCCATTAAATCATGGCACATGGTATTTTAATATATATGAATTATTATAATATATTACCATGGTCGTTCGGTTCAAGGTGGACCTTTTTGTTTTTTTTTGTTTTTGTTTTTGTTTTTTTATAGGCAAAAGGAAGATTATATTATTAAACAAAAATATAAGCATTTACCGACTAAACATCTACCCAAAAAGCAGAGCCTAACCGAACCTCATTCAGTATTGGACAAAACCAACCCCGAGCTGACAATTTTGATTATGTCCTCTATTATAATCGGTCTAAGTTGCGCCCTACTAATTACCGAGGACGAGGACAGTATGCAGCCCTCTATATCACTTACCAAGTTCCTCTAAGACCCTGCCTCAAAGCTGAATTTCTAGAAAATTGCAAACTTTCAAGTGGTGTTAAATATATGGTCGTTTTTTACCGTCCCAAATTTATTTTGATAAATTGCACTTACATTCTCTCGGATTTCTGACAATTAGAGAGACAATTAGAGAGACGCTCTTCTAATTTTAAGCCAGTCCAAATCAAAATCCTATATTACTTGATGAGATACTTAATACATAGAAAAATGCTATATCTCCCAAAAAAATCTTATCCTAAATGATGTGGCGGATGATCCAATGGTCCTCTTTTTTATCAAATCTCTTCATAATGAGGGTTATAATTAATTTGGAATGCTTTTTGGGAACATTTTTTTGGGATATATAGCATTATAATCTGTATATGGGTTTTTGCTTAACTTGGTATCTCCTAGATAATGGAATGGCCTCATGTTAGCCGGGCTCTACTAAACACGTCATGCTAATCTCCATTCTTGGGTCCAGTCTCAGACCGAACCAAAGAAACCTAATTAGGCAACTATAAAGTTCAATTTCGTTTTTTTTTTTTTTTTTCCTCTGCGCCGTATGATAGGAATATACATCACCCCCAAAATCACATAATTATACTAACAAATAGGTATCAATACGCATCTATATGTTCGAACCCAATATATTTTTCTTGAAAATAGGATACATGCTAGTAAACCAATATGTCATTATATATCTATTTTTTTTTACCCAAATAATAGAAACCTACTTCTATTTTAAGTCCATTTAATACTAATTACTAACAAATAAATATAGATGTGCTTCTATGTGCTTGAATCCAAACTTCTCCTAGAAAACTCGGGAAATACATCACCAGACCAACATACCATTGACTACAAAATTCTTTTCATTTTTTGGTCAAATGATAGAAATCTGCCCTTATCCCAAATGTCATTAATATTAACAAATGAATATTGATGCGCTTTCACATATTCAAACCCAAGACCTCTTTTCTAAACATGAAGATACATGTCATTAAATTAACACGCTTTATATAGACAATGTAGTTCAAAATTGTAACCCTAAAATTGTTTTGTTTTAACTTTATTATAAACTTTTGAAACAACCAAAAGAAGCATAAAGGTGAAGGAAATGGAATTAATTGTTTGGTCCCTTTCTAGCTAAAGCAGCTAACTACTTTTAGAGATTGAATTGCATTATATGTAATGGGTTCTCAATCCCCACCATCCCACCTCCTTCAAATAAGGGGGAAAAGGGTTTAAAAGAAACCTTTAATGAAACAACAATTCTATATCACCCGACACTTTAACTCGAAATTAAAAACCATCCTGACGTGTCGTGATTTGAGTGGTGTATGAAAAAAAGGAAAGCAGTTTGAGATGAGAGACCTTACCACTCAAAGCATGACACATCAGGGTGGGGTTTTTAATTTCGGGTTAAAGTGTCTGGTGTTATAGTATTTTTCTTAATTGAATGTATGACATGAGTCTGAAAAAACAAAGCCAACCTAGTATTTATGAACAGTTTAGTATCTATCTATATATATCCATGCATGCATGCACATGCGTAGTATTTGTAACGCCCCAAAACAGACGCTACTAGAACCCTTGTACTCTCTAACTTAACGTTCGTACCAACCCTTCCGGATAGGTCGACACGTGTCAAGCTAAAGGTACAACATGTCTTGCTCATCCGTATTTCCTTACAGGATACAAGAATTACATATAACAAAATGAAATGGCATGTCATACACAATATGTCCCAAATCGTCATATACAAATATTATCCAATAAATCAAATAATATTGCCAACATCCCTGGCAAGTAGGCAATTCCAAAATCAATACACAATCTGAATAATCCAACATATAATACATATAATATAAGAATGCAATCAATAATGCAACAACAACCTTAAGATCTGACCAACAACCCTTAGCGAAGGATTCAGCTGAGCTAGGATTGCAACCCAAGGTAAACCTGCAATTTACTGCAATAAGCAGGGGTGAGCTTTCACGTGCTCAGTAAGGGATAATATAACCTCTACGAATCAATAACAATACATTGATACACGGAACATTTATGTAAAACATTTATTTATAGGGTTCAATGGAATTAGAAAACAATTAGAAATCATTGTTTAAAAGAATTTGTGGACTTTCAGTGAAAAACCAGGTTCTTCAGTACAACTCCAGTAACCAATAACCAGTATCCAGTATCCAGTAACCATGCATATGTCACGCATACGGAATGCCCCATCGCATGTGAACAATAGCCAAAAAACGTCCTCAATCCATAGCATGGTATACCGCCACACAAGGGCTCGACATATCACCATCGGCATGGACCTCGACCCAATTGGCATATGCATCGCCTCAACGAGTCCATGGCATATCCAATCATGGACTGAATCATATTATAAGGCTGTTGATTCTAGGCTAACAAGTCTTTAGCTCAACCGGGCTACTAACCTATCAATAGGCCATGGGCCCAAACCCCCCATGATACGATTCAGTCCACATACATATATATACATGCATGTCCTGAAATTTAATAACTATCATGCAATGCCCACCGAGTGAAGAGACGAGGAGTGAACTCAATACATTGCCAACTCAGCCACGCGTGGAAAAGAATCCAATAATCATCGTATAACGTCCACTAGGATTGAAAAGACGCGGAGTGAACTCTATACAACGCCAATTCATCCTTCCGTGGTAAAGATCCAACAATAATCATCATCATGTAACATCCACTAAGATAGAAGAGACAAGGAGTGAACTCTATACATCGTCAACTTCATCCTTCCGTGGTATAAATCATAACAATCAAAATCCATCAGGCATGGGTGCCAATATTAAGTAACCCGAGCCTCAGCTCAATCAGTATAAAAATAGGTTTTTCAAAAGATAGGAATGGTTCAAGTATAAAGAATCTGTTTTCTCTGTCCATAAATTCGTTTGAAAAGCAGGGCATATTTGAATACTGACAATCGCATGTCATTTCATAAAACAGTTGAGTTCATAGCCCGAACAGCCTTATTCATAAAGCATTTAATAGAAAGAACCAATTCCCATTGTTATAGACAGTACGTCATTTGTAAAGCATTTCAATGGAAAACCTTTCATGTATTTCATAAATATGCCACACAAGTTTTACAGTTCATAAACAAGTGTATTCCATGTATCTAGTTGACAGTTCAAATATAAATCAGGGTTTATGGTTCATATCATTCTCATATCAATTATAAAAAAAGAATTAAGGTTCGCAAGTGTTTATAATTCAAATCATCAAGAAAGTGTATAAAGTTCATATGATTCTCAAAACAATTGCAAAACAGATATATCATTATCAACAGTAAAAGGTTATTTATCCCTACCTTAATACCACAGTGTTTCCAAACCGTTGCGGCTCCACAAGCCTCCAAATGCAATGCTCAATGCACCCCAATGCAAGTGGTTCTCCAAAGAACCTCCCAATACTGGAAACAAACAAATAATAAATGCAAAAGAATCACAAGGAAGCACAACCGTTTCATAATTCAAAAGTAAAAAGTCTCGTCTCCCAAAACTGCTCGCACGCGAACCCAAAGATTAAACCCCCAAAATAACGAACCAAAGACCTCAAATCTCTCATGACATAAACTTAAGGATGAAAAGATGATGCACAATGAATTTCGTGGCCAAATGCCAAAAGGTTTTAAAGTTATAAGCCAAAGAAGATAGGATGCTCATGCGAGGGCAAATCTGGTATTTTACAAAATATTTCTCTTTCCAAAAGGAATTTGACTCCAAAACTTAAATATTTAGAAACTAGACTTCATAAGCTTTCCAAGCATATAAAGTACGCCCAAAACGGAGATCGAACGAAAAAGATATGCACATTTGAAGATAGGATAAATTTGGGCAAAGCAAAAAGGAGGCAAACAATCGACTGTCTGACTCAAACAGTCGACTATTTGGGGCAGAAAAGTCAGGTTCGAAATTTCAAAAGCAAACAGTCGACTGTTTGGAGCAAACAGTCGACTTCTCCGCGATTTTACGAAAAACAGGACATCCTTCAAGATACCAAACAGCCCCAAACTTTCCAACACTCCACCAAACTAAAATCCAACCGTCCAAAGACTAGATCTAGGCCAAACAAACTTAGTCAAACATAAATCCACTGAAAAAGTGGAGATCCAACGGTAAAATTTTGAAAACCACAAAGTTTTAGGTTTAAAACCCACACAAAACCAAGACAAGGTTTAACACCCAAACGAACCTCAAAACCCACACTTCTATAACACACGAACACTCACAAACTCTCCTCATACACCATACATCTAAACCCAAAAGATTCACAACAAAAACCCACCAAATGGGCAACAAAAGAAAGAAAGGAAGAGAAGCAAAAAGAAAAGAAAAACAATAACGCTTACCTCCACCGGCGACGGCTCCCCTTCTTCTCCTTCTCTCTCTCTCTCGGCCTCTCCCTCTCTCTCACCGCTGAAATGGGAGAAATGAAAAAGAAAAGGGTTTTAACCCCTTTTTATATACCCAATGGCAAAACTGTAAATATTTAGATTTTTTTTTTTTTTTTTGAAAATCATTAAAATGTTCATATAAAAATGGAATAAAAATTTGGGTTATTACAGTATTAACCTTACCACCGAAGTTTCCATCTTCAGCGTGTGAAAGATCCTATAACCTTAGGTTTTAAGATAACAATAATAATCTTTTTACAATCCAAATCCTAAATTGTTTTAGGAATTACACGCGCGCACGCGCGGCGCGCGCACACACACACACACACATATATATATATATATATATATA
>JAESVK010000346.1:452196-544804 GCA_017140935.1 Hamamelis virginiana | reverse complement strand
TATATATATATATATATATATATATATATATATATATATTAACTTCTTTCATCAGTCGTCATTGTTATCTATTTCACATCGCTTGTATAAATCACCATCACTTCCTCACTCTGTTACTATTTCTCTCTCTCTCTCTTTCTCTCTAAAGAATAAGAATCATGTGTTCGTCAAAGGTCATCGAGCGAAAAATCTGCAAGCTCATGAAAAAACTGGGCTTGCGCTGCCATTCAAAGAAGTCAAATTACGAACATCTTGTAAGTAGTGAGAAGGAGGAAGAGGAGAAGGCCGAAAGAGTGAAAGTACTGAAGGGTTATATAGGCGCGTACGTAGGAGAGGAGTGCAAGCAATATGAAGTGTCGGTGATGTTTATATCATTTTTGATTTTTCAAGAATTGATAAGGGATTCACAAGGAGATGAGATCCAGGGGCGAAGCCCTTGTGGGCTAAGGGGAGCTATAGCCCCCCCAAACATTTGGCAAAAAAAAATATACTACTACACTTCTACTCCCAGCCCACTACAGCCCAAGCCCAACTTGTCCAGCACATCCAAGTACCCAACCGGTTCAAGTCCAACACATGAGCTGATAAGCATCAGTGTGAGTCACAAGCTTGCAAAATATGAAGAGAGTTTCAAACGAAACCATCTTTCTCTCTCTCCTGTCTTTCTCTCTCTTGTTAAATATAATGGATTTTTTGGGGTTTCGTATCTACTCGGATTTCTCATGTTCATTTTTATTTTTTCTGTTTTTGTTTTTCATTTTTGGGTTTTGATTTGCTTTTGTTTGTCTTTTTTTCCCCCTTGATATCTATTTAGGTAAGCTTGGGACCTTTGAGTTTTGGTAGTCGTTAATTTGTGTTTTCTTTAATTATATATTCTAAATTTAATTTGATTCGGTTGGGTGTGATTGATTTTGTGGTGCATAGTTAGTTTATAATTTTTTCTTTTTATTTATTTATTTATTTGGGTGTGTTTGCATTATTTCCTCTACGAACTTTAGCTAATGTTGGGGTTGAACATGACAACGAAAGAAAAGAAAAAAAATTCAAACTTTGCTTGGGATTGGAAAATAGCTTGCTTCAAAAAAAGGTATGTGGCTTAATTATTCTGTATTTATGTTTTTATTTACATAATTAGTGTAGTGAATTAACTATTGATATTTGATATATTAATTTGTAGTGGTTGTAGGAGGTTGGGGGTGAGCCAATTGAAAACCCTCTTTGTGATTGATTGTTGTAGTATGGTTTTAGGAGGTTGGGGGTAAGCCAATTGAAAACCATTTTTTGTGATTGATATTGATTGATTGTTATAGTATGGTTTTAGGAGGTTGGGGGTGAGCCAATTGAAAACTCTCATTGTTTAATATATTTTTTGTAAGAGTTTATTTTTTAAAAATAAAAAAAATGAATGTCATCTTTTAAAAATTATACCAACTAATTCTCGTTTAAAGATTACTTTCATAGGTTGATAATATAATAGCACATTAAGAAGGAAATAAAGGAAAAACTCTTCTTTCTTTCTTTAAACCAAGAGATAACATATCAAAACGACAAAGTACACCATCTCCTTCTAATGTTGATACTCCACCTTCTAATGAGGATGAGCCTCATTCAAAATCTCAAAGAGTCGAATTTGAGCATGAGCCGCCTTCTAAATTTCCACTTCCCAATGAACATGAACCCCTTTTTATTGAACGGGATTCAAGGAAACGTGTATCGATATGGAATTATCCCGTAAATAATCAAGATGAGCTTGGACGAGAATATATCAACAAAGGGGCATATCAACCTCATCTTCAAGTGTATCCATCGACCCAATCGGGAAAACAATATCGTCTGTTTCAATACTTTTGGTTTAAACAATTTCCTTGGTTAGAGTATTCACCTGAAAAGGATACAGTGTTTTGTTTTCCATGTTTTCTTTCTGAAGCCAAATCGTCCAACCGACAAGTCTTGACTAATGAAGGGTTTAGAAATTGGAAGAGGGTTAATGATAGTGATAAATGTTACTTCTTGAAACATGTAGGAGGTCCCGCTTCAACACATAATAATGCTGTGATTTCTTTGGCTAGTTTGAAGGATGTTACTCAACATATTGACAAAGTTCTCAATGTACAAATTTCAGAAGAAATTCAAAGGAATAGGTTACAACTTACAACAATAATTGAGAGTATTCAGTGGTGTATTTTTCAGGGATGTGCTTTAAGAGGTCATAATGAATCTGAGAATTTAACAAATCGTGGGAATTTCATTGAATTGATAAAGCCTATGGGAAGGTTGAAAGTTGATATTGGTCGTGTTGTCCTTGAAAAAGCTCTAAAAAATGCAAAGTATACCTCACCAATGATTCAAAATGAGATAATTCATATTTTTTCCAACAAAGTGAGAAATAAAATTCGTGACGAGGTGAGATGCCAAATTTTCTATCCTAGTTGATGAGGCGAAAGATGAATCTGATAAGGAGCAAATGACTATTGTCTTGAGATTTGTTGATGTTCATGGTTTTTTACGAAAGCATTTTTTTGATATTGTACATGTTTCAGATACCACCACAGCAACTCTTATAAAAAGGATATCTAATGTCCTCTCTTGTTTTAACCTGCAAATTGAAAATATGCGAGGTCAAGGGTACGATGGTGTAAGTAATATGCGAGGTGCATGGAATGGATTACAAGCCCTATTTATAAGGGATTATCCATATGCATATTACATATATTGCTTTGCCCACCGACTACAACTAACATTAGTTGCGGCTGCTCAAGATGAGTCTATTGTTTGGGAATTCTTTTCAAAGTTAACCTGTATTGTCAATCTTGTTAGTGCTTCTTCCAAATTTCATAATGAGTTGAAATTTGCTCAAGCTATTGAAATTGCTCAGATGGTAGCTACTGGTGAACGTGTGACTGATAGAGGGGCTAACCAAATTGGCAATTTCAGCGAGCTGGCACTACCCGTTGGAGTTCTCATTTTGATTTTATTAACAGTTTGATAGATATGTATGGTGTAACTTGTACAGTTCTTAAAAATTTGATGGTGGATGTTAGAGATATGCCCTAAAACCAATCTTAAAGAGCATATTTATTTCATATTATATTAATTAGAAGGTATAAATTGTCTTGTATATTTAATTATATATATGACAAAGTCCATGAATGAATGATAAAAGAAATATAAATCTCAAGTTGTTCAGATAGAGAGACTGATATTTCTCATAAACATTTATTCTAAACTGTTCCTGCTCATAGGTTTATTAAAGAGGACCTTTTATAAACCACTAAGAGTAGCACAAGATTTAAACTAACTCCAATGGGAGGATAGGTAGTCTTTCCTATCAGTGAAGTGACACTTTAGTTAATCTGTGGGTGCATATTAGAGAATATGTACACTGAACATGATCTACTAGAATATTCCTATGGAGATCAAGTCAAAAGGAATATTCTTTTGTTACGTCCATTTAATTGGTAATCCTAAGACCTGAGACACCATAGCTATCTTATGCATAGGTTACTAGGGTTTGATAATATCTCGTAAAGCCTCCACCATAAGGATGTAATCGGTACTTATTGGCTCTAATAAGTTATGTATGAAGATAGATGAGTGTGCAATAAGGAATCATCACTCTCACCAGATGAGAGAGAATGTCAAGATCAGTTCACAAAGATAATTCTCAAGGTGAATCTCTGGCCAGAGTGATAGGTAAACAGTAAAAAGAGTTTCACTGCATTTACCTCATTGAGATTATATTTTGTGGAACATATATCAAGTTGTTAAGATAGGGTTTGACATATCACCATACCTATTATCTTAACAGTGACATTAGGGGATGAAAGATTAAGTAACATGAAGGGTTTATATAGTTCTACTATTCACCTACACCTAGGGTAGTCATGATATGTTGCTAGATGTCACTAATGACTAGTGAAGGCCTAATGATAAGTGTTATCATTGAGGGCAAAATTGGAATTGTTCCAATCGAACCAAAAATAGAAAGTTTCTATTTTTAGGGAACATGAAATGTCCCGAGCCACTACTAGGTTGGGATGAACCCAATGGGTCACACACAAACAAAGAGCATAAGTGAGTCTCTTGAATTAAAGAGAGAATGGAATTTCCTAATACTAATTCAATTAATAACCTTATATATTAATTGTTAATATATATAAGGAATTAAGTTATTTATTAATTGTTAATATATAAAGATGATTACCTAGGGGTTTTCTATAAATACTAGATGATAAGACATGCTAGCACTAAGCCTCCCATTCATCAAATTAGAGAAAGAGTCTCTCTCCCCTCTCCAAGCTTGTTTCTTCCATAGTTGAGGAGCTTCAAGGATTCAAGAGGTGTTGTGTTCATGTGGATACCGTTGGAGGTTTCATACGTTTGAAACTCGAGAAGGAAAGCTACACAAGGAATTCAAGTAAGTAGATTTAAAAGTGTTTTAAATATATATGCTTGTATGTATAAACTCATGTCCCCCTGCTTGTTCGAATCTTGTCTGAATATTCAAAGATGGAATCATGTTTATAAAAATTTTATTTTGTCTTCCGCTGCGATTCCTTTTATTTTCGAATATGCTTTCAATGGAGGCTTCCTTAAGTTCAATAGGTGAGGAAGCCCGTCGTGCTTTAAAGGCAATGAGGTCTTTTGAATTCATATTTATCTTGCAGTTAATGAGTAAAATTATGGGAATTACTGATTTGCTTTGTAAAGCTTTGCAACACAAATCTTGAGACATCCTAAATGCTATGGACCTAGTTAGGACTACAAAGACACTTCTTTAGACTTTGAGACAAGATGGTTGGGATAATTTTATTTTACATGTGAAGTCAATTTGGAGAGAGAATGATATTGATATACTTGAAATGGGTGCTCGCTCCAAAGAGATTCGTTCTTGTCAACAAAAAGACGACATCACAGTTGAGCATTATTACCACTTTGATATATTCAACGGGACAATAGATCATCAGTTGATGGAGTTGAATAGTAGATTCAATGATGGGGTAATGAAACTCCTTATCCTTAGCTCAACTTTGGAACCCAGGAATGGTTTTAAGTCATTTAAAATTGATAACATTTGTAGTCTTGTGGGGGAATTTTATCCTGATGATTTCACTAAACATGAAATGCTTTCTTTGAGATGTCAGTTGTAACATTATGAGTTTGACATTCCCTATCATCAGAAATTTCAGAATATGTCTACAATTCCTGAATTATGTCGAGGGTTGACTGAAACAGGGAAGTCACAAAATTACTATCTTATTGATAGGTTGTTTCGTCTTGTTTTGACTCTTCCTGTTTCCACAGCAACTACAGAACGAGCATTCTCAGCTATGAAGCTTCTTAAATCTGCACTTCGCAACAAGATGGAGGATGAATTTCTGGCAAATTCCATGGTTCTTTACATTGAAAAAGAACTTGTAGAAAATATCGATTTTGACTCAATAATAGATGATTTCTGTTCTGTGAAAGACCGTAGGGTACAACTTCGATAGTGTATTTTTTAAAAACTTATCTATGTCATGTTTGAATAGATATTTTCTTTTGTTTCAATTCAAATATTGTGAACCTTTTGAGCATGAAATGAATTGTAATCTTCTTTAGTTATATATATATATATATATATATATATACACCTCGCTTTCAAAACACTATTTATGATTGATATTTTGACGAACCAACCGTTAGATTCAATATATTTCTTATGCATATCATGTATACCAAAAATCATAGTGATCCAACGGTTAAATTTTAAGAAATGTCATTATAAAAAATTGTTATGTTTTTAATTAATAAAAATAATAACAGTTCTTCAAAATGATATTTTTAGAAAAATAACCGTTGGATCACTCCGATTTTTTTCATACATGACAAACATAAGAGAAGTATCTAATCTAACGGTCGGTTTCTCAAAATATTCGATCCACAATGGTACTTGAAAACGAGGTGTAAACATAGGTGTCAAAATAGGGTGTAAGGGGAACCTATCCCTATATATATGTGTGTGTGTGTGTGTGTGTAAGTTTATTAGTTTCTTAGTTCGTACCTTAGCCCCCTCGAGAATTAAATCCTGGCTCCGCCCCTGATGAGATCGATGCTAAAATTGATGGGCCGATCACGCTGCCATGCAACACTCAGACATTCGATCACTTATTGAAGCTTTGCGCCAAGGACTATTATTAGATCATGTGGAAGCTGCAAATTAATTTCAGAATTTAATCTGAAATTTATATCTGTTAATACACAGAACTATGATTTCTTTAATTATTATTATTTGCAATATATTCTTGCTTCAGAAGTTTGATTTTTGATTTTTGATTTTTTTTTCTATTTGATTTCAGTTTTGTTGGAGGGTTTGGATTAATTAATGTAATTCTTTAAAATTTTGTATATTTACTTTATAAAGGTTACTTGAGAAAGCCATATATTTAATTTCACTGCAACAACCACCCTTTCTGTGCATGTATAGTACCAATATTAAAAGGGTCCAATTGCACTTTTTTATTTTTTAGTTTTGGTCACGTGGAGAGTTGTGAATTATGCATGCAAACACGGGCATCAAAACTCAAGCTAAGTTCCTTTTATTATATGTTTTGAATTTTGCATATAATGTGTTTTCGCTGATTAACAAGAAATTCAAGCTTTTATTTGTTTAATATTTAACATTTAATTAAAGGATAATATGGTTATTTTTACTATCTAAGTTATGTGTTCTAATAATTTTTTTATTATTTTTCAAGTGAATGATAATATGAGATTATGTTCTATGTATTTCTAGATAAAATTTGTACATAGAATAGTGGGGGAGGGAGAGAGAGAGAATTGTTCTTCGTTATATTCTTGTTACAGACCCATTTGTTAAATGCGGTTTTGTTTTGTTTTTTTGTTTTTTTTTTTTCGGTATTGGTTTGTGTTTGTATGAGAGAAGAGATAGAAAAAAAAGAAGAAATATTTTTAAAAAATAAATAAATAAATGAATAAATAAACGCGTCGACCCATAATATATGTGTTGGTGGGGTCGGGTCGACCCATGATATATGAGTATGGGTATAGATGGGTCAAGACATGGTACTAATTAAATGAGTCATAAATGAGTAATGTACATTTTGTGATCCAACCCATTTAGACCCAACTCATACCCACTCATTTGTCACCCCTAATAAAACCTTAGGATCTTACCATATCGGTGTAGCTTCCCGATGATGTTGCTGTCCAACAGCCAACAGGAACCAAGATCATATATCTTCTCTTATTTTTTTCATAATGAAGTTTATAAAATTTATGAACTATTTTTCTTTCTCTTAAATTCTCTCCGTCCTAATAAAAGGTGGAATTCTAATTCAGGTCTCTAATACAATTACTAAAAGACTCCGCTTGCAAGCTAGACAACAACTTCGAATCTAATCTTCTTCTTCCCAGATTGGCGTTTGGCGCGGTTTTTGGTAGACTCCAAATGGACTTCCTAACTTCAAAAGTCATTTTTAAAAAAAAAAATTGTGTATTTGGTGGGTTCTTCAAAATGAAATTTTATTAAAAGTCAGTTAGTTGGAAATTCATATCGGAGAAGTGAAAAATGTTTGCTTTTGAAAATCCACTTTTATAAGAAGAATAACTTCCATACTTTTTGATACAAAAGGACTTCTAAAATATGCATTTACCAAAACCATTTTATCTCTAAATAATTTTTTAAAAAGTCCATTCTAGAAATCACTTTTTCAAAAATGATTTCTATTTGTAAGAAGCTAATGGATAATATCAAGTAGATCCGAAAATCGGGCCACAGTATCCCTGGGCCTAACCTGATTCATTTCAGGATCACACTCAACGGGCCCACTAGCTCATACTTTGAATGTAGCCCACGGCCCACCACCTCAAACAACGTGCAAGTCTTTTTAAGAGTGTGAGAGAGAGACAAATAGTTCATTCGTTGACGAAATCTAGGGCTGAGATTTCATGGGATGGGCCCAAAAACTATACAGATGTCTCCAGCTGTCAATTATTTCTCAGGAAAAAAGTAGTCCCCTCGTCAACTTAGATTCAAAGTCACGTGCACACTATCCAAAACGAAATAAAAGAACGGAAAACCCCCCCACCCCCCACGTGCTCTACTTAATTTCTCTGCCGACGTCTTCGCCATGTGAGATTTCTCTCGGTCCCTGAGCTCCTCTCTCTCTCTCTCTCTAAAATGGCAATAACCGCATCTCTTATGTATCCTCGAAGCTTCACCACTTTCTTCCTCCTCTCTCACTCCTCTCGGAACCCAGTAAGGCAGTAAGTGTCTACTGTCTACTATACTTCCAACTTCAGAATTCCTTCAATATATTGACTTCTCAATGTGCAATACAATGGCTGAAATCAAAATATAGAGACAAATTCATGTACATATATCTTTATGATATCATAATTTTGATATCTGTATTTGATTTTAGCAGCTGGACATTCGTATAAGATGATTTTAGCTGTATTAATATTTTTTTGCTCATTAGAAAGCAAATCAAAATTCCTATACATTTTCAATTAATTAAAATTCTTGCCTTTCTCGCTGTTGTAATTGTATTGAGTTTTGATGATGGATTTGTGGTAGGATGTTGTTATGTTTGAGAGGAATTTATTGGAAAAACAATGGGGTGCAGTTCTTCTTCCATATCCACAGATGGAATCAGGAGGAAGAAGAAGAAAAGCAATATTATTCCAGAAGTTTCAGTTTTTGTGCCATCGATGCGGATTCCGGTTCAGTCTGATCTTCAAAGGACACTGAGAGGGTTAATTCCTCGAGATCTTGCTGATAGATTGTCGTCTCTTAGGAATCAGATTGTGTTAGTGGCAGAAGATACTGGTGGAACTGCAATTACTGAATTGCGGCGAGCTCTGGAGGAGTACTTGTCTGTTCTACTTGGACTCACCATCAAAGGTTTTATAACTCTCTCTCTCTCTCTCTCTGTTTGGATCTCGGGAAAGTACTTGATTTTTTTAAAACTTATTTTATAAATAGCCCTAGTTTCAATTTGATTCATATATGATACAAAAAGATACCTCGGCCCTTTTTACATTGCAAATGATTTACTTGTTAGAGCATTTCCAATGCATTCATGCCATTTGATGTGACAACGTCAAAAGTTGTCATCTCAAATGGCATCAATGCTAAAATTTGGCACATACCTGCTCAAATGCATTAAGTTTATATTTTCGCATTTTTCACTTTTTGAAGTGAAAGTATGGTATGGGACAAATCGCATTTACCATTTGAGGTACCAAATTTGACATCCCAAATGACACACCGTTAGAGTAAACTATTTGAATGCCAATACCAAATTTTTATATAACAGCAGCTCTAATGGCATACCATTAGAGATACTCTTACCAAATACTAATATAGTCTTAACATTTGTGCTTTTTTAGATCCTTTAGTTCACTCCAATAGTATCATAAATTGGGTGAATGCAGAAGAAATAATAACTTTGCATCACATGGACCTTATACTAGCATCTTTGCTACTTTTGTATTGTTTTTTCGTATTTTTAATAGAGATTCATAGAGAGAATATAAAAGTAAAAGGTATATATATATATATAATGTGCATGTGTTACAGAAAATGGCCTTGAAGAAATGGTGGAATTCAAGTGGAAAAATCTGGAAGATGGAAGACAAGTAAGAATTAGTACCCAAGAAATTATATCATTGAATTTCTTTTTCTTTTATTATATCTAGTAATTGGATCTGAAATTCAAGGAGAATGTACGTACTGAGCAGGAAATGTGTGTAGCAAACTCCTGGGTTGAATTGTTATCTGTGGTCCACATGATGGCTATGCTGACATTATCGGAGGCTAACTCATTGCTGATTCCTAAAGATCAAACCGACTCCGGTGAAAGGATTGTATCTGCAGGTTTTGGCTTCTTATTCTTATGGCTTTACAGTTATTCTTTTGATTGATCAGTAATCGAAGATATATTAAAACTCATGCACCACAAGCGAGCCGAGTTTTAATATGTTTGAATTGGATTAAGTGAAAATATTGATTACTTAAATTCGACATGAGCTTAATCCAAGATCAACCATGTTGTAGTTTGCTTGAGATTGGGTCGTTGAGCCCACATTTTCTCTTGAGTTCAATTTGTTTAGTAATCGATCAATCTTGAAAGAATCTTTACTAAATTTGTTAGCAAGATGTTTACGAATAGTTATATACAAAAGAAAAAAGAAAAAAAAATAGAAAATAAAAAATAAAAAATTCTGAAGAATTAAAGTCTATTGGGCTATCTTATGAGCCACAACCCTTCCCTTAAATCCTTTCATCCCTGAAAAAGATGGGATTCGAACTAGTACAACTACTAGGAGATTTTTCTAGCAAATTTGACAACACCTTCAAGAAAAATTGAAAATTATCAATACAGAAAAGGCAACTACACTGGAAACCAAAAAGGAAAGCCTGGAAAAAAAAAAGGGTTTAAATATATTGAGCTTATTTAAGTTTTACTAGGGGCATATTCTGCGGCCTACAAATAAATTTATTCACGTGCTCTTAACAAGCCTACTCACAAGTATAACCGGGTCAAGGTTTGGTTTGTTCAGAAAAATTATTCGAAAGCCAGATATACATACTTCCTAAACACATGACACCCATTAATCATGCGAGGAGTTCTCTGTGTCTAGAGAAGCATATATGCCCAATTCACTGAATAATTTTGCAAATTGATTCATTTCATTTACTGAACATTAACAAGCCTAGGCTTGAGTTTGGTTCCTATAGTAATCAATCAATCTCGAATGAATTTTTGATGAACTTATTTGTGATTGACTTGTTCATCAATGAAGGGCTGGAATCTTTACAGCCCTTCTGATTACTAACAAGAAGAAATATCTACTTTCAGATTGCAAGAGGGATGCTGTTGATTTATTGCTGAAGGCATCTGGGTACTTGGAATTCTGTGTCCGAGATGTGTTGGTTCGCTTACCACTAGATATCAAGTAGGTAAACAGCTTCAGAAAATTTTGGGGACTTTTTTTAGCCCACTTTCATTTCAATATTCATCAATATTGAGAAATGATGCATACATATATTCCAGGAAGAGGTTGCCAAAAGAGCTGCAGGAGGGTGTATTGGAGGCTATTTCCATTCAAGCGCTAGGCCAGGTAAATATTCACTCAATATCTCAAGTTGTTATATGATGCAGGATGGAGGGTGCATTGTTGAATTCTGCAGTCAGTGTGTGTGTGCGCACGTCCTTTTTATTCCCTTAAATGCTTGTTGAAATGCCTAAAAGATCAAACTTGAACTTTGGCTCAATAGTTCATGTCTCTCGATGTCTTTTTGGGATGAAGTTCTGGGTTCCATTCCTCATGGATGAGAATTGACCCATTTATTGTCTCCCTCCCCCACTAACAACTAACCATTAACCCAACTTGTTAATGTATATATTAGTTTCCATTTACCGTAGTTTCTAATTACTGTATAGTTTCCATATTCTGTATAGGGTCTAGCCTATATAAGGCTCTCTTTGTACATTGATTAGGTTAACACAATCAATACAGAGTTTTATACTTTTCTCTCTACATGGTATCAGAGCCGAATACCTAGGAAACCTCGCCCACCGAACCTTGCCTACCACCACCACAGTGCCCCGCCGCCGAACCCTGTCGTCGGAACCTCAAATCCGCCGGAAAATCGTACCGTCCGAATCTCAAACCTATCCAAGTCAAAAATCTCAATCTTCCAGTAACCAAAATCAGCCAACCTACCACTCAAAATACTTGTTTTTGTCCGATCTTCAAAACCCCACCGGAAACACCCAAAAATACCACGGGACGCGCTCTCACGCGCCACCTCCATCGGCCGCGCGTCAGATCTACTCTCAGCGGCCGGTTCACGCGCACCCACGCGCTCGCTTCACGCGCCCCGCCTAATCACCGTGTTGCTGACGTCAGCCCTACCCGCCACGTCACCGATCCGACCCAGATCCGACCCTGACCAAGCAAGCCACGTCAGCAACCCGACCCAACCCAGTTTTGACCCGGACCATATCCAACCCGTTGACCCGACCCATATCCGACTCGTTACCCGACCTAATATCCGACCCGGTCAACCCGTTGACCGCCACATCAGCATCTGTTGCCACGTCAGCCCTTCACTGCCACGTCACCAAGTTGACCAAGCCGCTGCCACATCAGCTGACCCAGGTCCGACCCGGTCCAGCCAACCCGACCCTGACCCAAACCCGACCCGACCCGCCGACCCTTTGACGAACCCGTTGACTCCAGAATTTTCCAAAATTACGGTTTGCCCCTCCATCTTACTGGAAAATTACCATTCTGCCCCCTGGAAAATTACCGTTCTGCCCCAATTTTTTTTTCTGGAAAATTACAGTTCTGCCCCCAAGCCTTCCCAGCATTTTTCGACGTCCTGAATCCGTTTTTGCTGTCCGTTTTGTCAAATTCAGTCTTCTTTTGATACTTTCAAGAGCAATGGCCGATTCAGACGTTTCTAAACCCATTCCAACGACTCTCAATGGCCGTAATTATTTTATTTGGGCTCATGCTATGTCGCTCTACCTTAAAGGGCGTCTCCTTTGGAAATATGTTTATGGAGAATCGGTTCGACCTGTGCAAGATGAAACGGAGGCTGAGTCCAAATTCTCTGAGCGCCTTGAAGCTTGGGTCGGTAAAAATAGTCAGATCATGTCATGGTTTCACTACACCTGTGATCCATCTATTCATTCTCAATTTCCTCGCTTCACAACTGCTAAAGAAATTTGGGATTTTCTGCGACACCGCTATTCTATTTCTGATCTCTCTCACCGCTATCAGCTCTTGACCAGTCTTCATCGGTTGCATCAAGCTCCAGGTCAATCTATTAACAGTTTTGCCTCTCAGATGTATGGAATTTGGAATCAGCTCGACAATATCCCTCATTCCTGGTCTACTTCGAAAGATGCGGAACTCTATGCCTCTATTCGGGAGGAAGACCGCTTGATTCATTTTCTCATGGCCCTTCGAGATGAGTTTGAACCTGTTCGTGCTCAGTTACTTAATCAGGAACCACTACCTAGTTTGGACATTGTTATTTCCAAACTTATCTCTGACGAGACTCGCCGTGGTCTTTCCCAGTCTCCCTACACTGACTCAGTACTCATTACCCACCAACCCAGGGAGGAATCTGATGGTAAATCCTCCTCTGCTGACACAGCCCTTGCTACTCATCATCCCAGACGGGACTCACGGGACTCGAGTCAGAAATCCTGTCGATATTGCCATGAGACTACCCATGCTCTTCTTAATTGTCCGGTTCGAATTTGTAAGTTTTGTCGTAAGAAGGGGCCTCGTCATTATCAGTGGGACTGTCCTCGCAATCCCACTCCCAACAGCCAACCCCAGTTCAATCGCTCCAGAGACAACCAATTCCGACATTCAGGACAAGCCTCACACTCTACAGTTGCTTCCGCCACAGAGGAATCTTCTGCTCGGGATCCTACAGCCCCTATCACTGTTGCTGATCTAGCATCTCTGCTCCAACAGGTTGTCTCCCATTCTGGTACTTCCCTCTCTACTGCCCTATCTGCTACACCCTCAGGTAATTCTTCTTGGTTCTTTGATTCTGCCTGTAGTAATCATATGACCTCTGATCCTACTATTTTCTCTACTAAACAATCTACCTCTCATACTCCTGCCATTCATACTGCCGATGGGTCTCATATGCATGTCAGCCATTTAGGACATATTTCTGATTCAAGACTATCCTTGTCTGATACATATCTCATTCCTAAACTAACCTTGAATCTTCTCTCTGTGGGTCAACTCTGTGATTTGGGTCTCACTGTTATTTTTTCTCGTTCTGGTTGTGTTGTACAGGATCCACGGAATGGACAGACTCTTGGGATAGGCCGTAAAGTTGGTCGTCTGTTTGAGCTCATCAATCTCCACACCACTTCATCCTCACCGCCGATTGCTGTTCCTGCTCACTCTATTTCTTCTTTACATTTATGGCATTCTCGTCTTGGACATGTTTCTATTAGTCGTTTAAAGTCTTTAATTTCTACTGGTTGTTTGGGATCAGTTAGTAATGAACATTTAGATTGTTTATCTTGTCAACTTGCTAAACAGCCGGCTTTGCCTTTTAATAATAGTGACTCTATTTCTTCTGCACCTTTTGATCTAGTTCACTCTGATATCTGGGGTCCTTCTCCCACTTCCACCATGGGTGGATCACGATATTTTGTGATTTTTATTGATGATTATTCTCGTTATACTTGGCTTTATCTTCTGCATACTCGTTCTGAACTCAAACAGGTGTATTATGATTTTGCACGAATGGTCAAAACTCAATTCTCTTGTGATATCAAAGTTTTTCGTGCCGATAATGCCATGGAATATCGAGACTCGGAGTTTCTTTCCTTTATTCGTGCCAATAGCACTCTTCCCCACCGATCTTGTCTCGGCACTTCCCAACAAAATGGGCGTGCTGAACGCAAACATCGTCACCTTTTGGATACTACACGAGCTCTTCTTATCTCTTCATCCTGTCCAGCGCATCTTTGGGGAGAAGCTGCTCTTACCGCCGCTCACTCCATCAATCGTATACCTTCTCCCACCACTGGGAACCAATCTCCATATGAGCGTCTCTATGGTCGTCTTCCTGACTATCAGACTCTTCGAGTTTTTGGTTGTGCTTGTTTTGTTCTTCTTCAGCCTCATGAACGAACTAAGTTAGAACCACGAGCTCGTCTTTGTTGTTTTCTGGGTTATGGGATAGAACATAAAGGCTATCGTTGTTGGGATCCTTTATCCAAACGTCTTTGTATTTCTCGTCATGTCGTTTTTTGGGAACATAAAATGTTCTCATCTCTTTCCCAATTTCACTTACCTTTTTCTGCTCATCCAGAACCATTCTTCACTAATTCATCTATTTCTTTATTTCCTGATGATTCTCCAACAGGGTCTGATCAACTTACGACTTCTCCTGAAGAGCCTACATTACCTGCGGATCCTGTTCCTGACTCAGCCACTCCCTTTGCTCCTGACAGTGATCCTCCACTTCGTCGCTCTACCCGGGTAAGGGAACCACCCACTCATCTTCGTGATTTTCATTGTTTTTCTACTATCCTCTCTCATCATGAACCTCAAACATATCATGAAGCTTGTTCTAATCCCTTGTGGCAAGCAGCAATGTCTGATGAATTGCAGGCTTTTCGCAACACTCATACTTGGGATCTAGTTGATCTTCCCTTGGGCAAATCTGTAGTGGGTTGTAAATGGGTGTACAAAATCAAGACCCATTCCGATGGTTCAATAGAGCGCTACAAAGCTCGTCTAGTGGCTAAAGGCTTTACTCAGGAGCATGGCATTGACTATGAGAAGACCTTTGCTCCTGTGGCTCGCATTACCTCAGTCCGCAGCTTGATTGCTATTGCTGCTACTCAACATTGGCAACTGTTCCAAATGGATGTTAAGAATGCTTTCCTTCATGGCGATCTTACTGAAGAATTTTACATGCGCCCTCCACCTGGATATGATCATCCTCCACACAAGGTCTATAAACTTCGTCGTGCTATCTATAGGTTGAAACAGGCTCCTCGAGCATGGTTCGCCAAGTTTAGTGCTGTTATTGGAGATTTTGGCTTCACCTCCTGTCCATATGATTCAGCTTTATTTCTTCGTAAGACGGATCGCGGTCTTACTCTTCTCCTTCTCTATGTTGATGACATTATTATTACTGGTGATGACCTTGGTGGCATTTCAGATCTCAAATCCTTTCTCCATCAACACTTTGAGATGAAGGATCTTGGCACCCTCAGTTATTTTCTTGGTCTTGAGATCAATTCCGGTTCACATGGGTACTATCTTTCTCAAGCCAAGTATGCATCCGATCTTATCACTCGAGCTGGCCTCACTGATGTCAAAACTGTTGCTACTCCTCTTGAGACAAATGCTCGACTATCTCCTTTTGATGGCAATCTGCTGCCTGATGCCACACTTTATCGTCAACTTGTTGGCAGCCTTATTTATCTTACTGTCACACGACCAGATCTTGCATATGTTGTTCATCTTGTTAGTCAGTTTATGTCTGCTCCACGCTCCACTCATTTTGCTGCTGTTCTTCGTATCCTTTGCTATGTCAAGGGTACATTGTTTCATGGTCTTCATTTCTCTGCTACCTCTTCTCTGGAATTACGTGCTTACTCAGATGCTGATTGGGCTGGGGATCCTACTGATCGTCGTTCTATCACTGGATTCTGTTTCTTTCTAGGCGATTCTCTTATCTCCTAGCGCAGTAAGAAACAAACTGTCATTGCTCGGTCTAGTACTGAAGCTGAATATCGTGCTCTTGCTGACACTACTCAAGAACTTATCTGGCTACGTTGGTTACTTGAAGCCATGGGTGTTTCTCATTCCTCTGCCACTACTTTGTACTGTGATAATCGAAGTGCTATTCAGATTGCGCACAATGATGTCTTTCATGATCGTACTGAACATATTGAAATTGATTGTCACTTTGTTCGTCATCATATTGGTCAAGGAACTGTGCATCTTCTTCCTATTTCGTCCGCTGATCAAGTTGCGGATATTTTTACTAAGGCTCATCCTTTGGGACGATTTCAGGATCTGATTGACAAACTCAAGCTGGTTTGTCTTCCACCACCTTGAGTTTGAGGGGGGATGTTAATGTATATATTAGTTTCCATTTACCGTAGTTTCTAATTACTGTATAGTTTCCATATTCTGTATAGGGTCTAGCCTATATAAGGCTCTCTTTGTACATTGATTAGGTTAACACAATCAATACAGAGTTTTATACTTTTCTCTCTACATGTTGAATAAGAGAAAAGTGAAAAACTCTGTATTGAATAATGTATTTTGTACAATGAAGTAGTGAGCCTTATATAGGCAATCCTATACTATACCATATATAGTCAACTATACCGTATATACAATATATATATACATTAACATTCCCCCTCAAACTCAAGGTGGGTGAAGAGAAACCAACTTGAGTTTGGAAACTAAATCTGTAAAGCGACCGGGAGGATGAGCCTTGGTGAAGAGATCAGCAGTTTGTTCAATAGATGAGACAGAAAGAAGGCGGACAGTGCCTTGGCTAATATGATGACGAACAAAGTGGCAATCAATCTCGATATGCTTGGTGCGATCATGGAATACATCATTGTGTGCAATTTGAATGGCACTTCGGTTGTCACAGTAAATAGGAGTGGCAGAAGAATGAGGGACACCCATAGCTTCGAGTAGCCAGCGAAGCCATAGAAGTTCTTGGGTAGTATCAGCAAGAGCACGGTATTCGGCTTCAGTATTGGACCTGGCAACGACGGTTTGCTTCTTACTACGCCAGGAGATAAGAGAGTCACCAAGAAAGAAGCAAAAACCAGTAGTAGACCGACGATCAGTAGGGTCACCAGCCCAGTCAGCATCTGTGTAAGCTCGCAACTCTAGAGAAGAAGTGGCAGAAAAGTGAAGACCATGAAAGAGAATGCCCTTTATATAACGAAGAATACGAAGAACGGCTACAAAATGAGTGGAGCGAGGAGCTGACATGAACTGGCTGACAATGTGAACAGCATAGGCAATATCCGGGCGATTGACTGTGAGATAGATAAGACTGCCAACCAACTGACGATAGAGTGTGGCATCAGGCAGTAAGGTACCATCAAGAGGAGTAAGTCTGACATTGGTCTCAAGAGGAGTAGAGACTGTCTTGGCATCTGTGAGTCCAGCACGAGTGAAAAGATCTGAAGCATACTTGGCTTGTGATAGATAGTAACCATGGGAGTCAGATGATATCTCAAGACCGAGAAAATAACTGAGAGAACCAAGATCTTTCATCTCGAAATGCTGATGAAGAAAGGATTTGAGTGCAGAAATGCCACTAAGGTCATTGCCAGTAATAATCATATCATCAACATAGAGCAGAAGAAGAGTAGTGCCGGTGGCTGTCTGACGAATGAAGAGAGCAGAATCATACGGACAAGAGATAAAGCCAAAATCCCCAATAACATAACTGAACTTGGCAAACCATGCCCGAGGACCTTGTTTCAGTCCATATAAAGCTCGACGAAGTCTACAGACCTTATTTGGAGGATGATCATACCCAGGTGGAGGCTGCATGTAAACTTCTTCAGAAAGATCACCATTGAGAAATGCATTTTTGACATCCATCTGGTATAGGTTCCATTTTTGAACAGCAGCAATAGCAAGTAAACTGCGGACAGAAGTAATACGAGCAATGGGGGCAAAAGTCTCTTCATAATCAATGCCATGTTCCTGAGTAAAGCCCTTGGCTACCATACGAGCTTTGTAATGCTCGATTGAACCATCAGAACGGGTCTTGATTTTGTAAACCCATTTACAACCCACAATTGATTTTCCACGAGGAAGGTCAACCAAATCCCAAGTATGAGTGGTATGAAAAGCCTGTAATTCTTCAGCCATTGCTTGTTGCCACAGAGGATTAGAACGAGCCTCATGATAGGTCTGCGGTTCATGATGAGAGAGAATAGTGGAAAAACAATGAAAATCACGAAGAAGGATAGATGGTTCCCTTACCCGAGTAGACCGACGAATGGGTGGATCAATGACAGTGTCAGAAGTGGAGGCATGGTCAATGGTGGAGTCTGAGACAGGAGCAGGATCAGGGACAGGAAGGACATCAGTAGTGGCGGAGAGTGGTACTGTGGCAGGATCCGTAGACAAAAGTGGCACCTCAGGAGCAGCCGTAGAAAGTTCGAGACCTGTATCAGCATCATCAGGAAATAATTGAATTGAGGGATTAGTAAAGAAAGACTGTGTGTGAGGAACAGGTAAGTGAAATTTGGAGAGTGAAGAAAACATTTTGTGCTCCCAGAATACAACATGACGAGAGACACGAAGACGTTTGGAGATGGGATCCCAACACCTATAACCTTTATGTTCTATACCATAGCCCAAGAAGCAACAGAGACGAGAGCGAGGTTCCAACTTAGTACGCTCATGAGGTTGTAGAAGAACAAAACAAGCACACCCAAAAATCCTGAGATGATTATAAGACGGAGAATGACCATATAGACGCTCATAAGGAGAAATGTTACCAATGACAGAAGAAGGAACACGATTGATTGTATACGCAGCAGTGAGAACAGATTCCCCCCAGAAATTCTTAGGACAAGAAGAAGAAATGAGAAGTGCTCGAACGGTATCCAAGAGATGTCGATGTTTACGTTCAGCACGCCCATTTTGTTGAGAGGTGCCAGGGCAAGAACGATGGGGAATAGTACCATTAGTACGGAGAAAAGTGAGAAAATCTGAGTCTCGATACTCCATGGCATTATCTGCACGAAAGACTTTGATAGGACAAGAAAATTGAGTTTTGATCATTTGTGCAAAATCATAATAAAGCTGTTTAAGTTCAGAGCGATTACGCATGAGATATAGCCAAGTGTAACGAGAATAATCATCGATAATGATCACAAAGTATTTTGATCCCCCCATGGTCGGAACAGGAGAAGGACCCCAAATATCAGAGTGAACTAAATCAAAAGGAGCGGAAGAAATAGAAGTACTATGAAGAAATGGTAAGGCAGGTTGTTTTGCAAGTTGGCAAGATAAACAGTCTAAATGGTCATGACTAACAGAACCCAAAGAGCCACTAGAAATTAAAGACCGTAAACGACCAACCGATATATGCCCAAGACGAGAGTGCCATAAATGGAGTGAGGAAGTAGAAGGGGCTGGAGCAGCAATCTGATGAGCTGGAGAAGAGGTGTGAAGACTGATGAGCTCAAACAGGCGACCAACTTTACGACCAGTCCCAAGAGTCTGTCCGGTCTGAGGATCATGCACAATACAACCAGAACGAGAGAAAGTAACAGTAAGACCCATGTCACAAAGTTGACCCACAGAAATAAGATTAAGAGTGAGTTTGGGTATGAGATATGTATCAGAAAGAGATATATGAGAGTGAGAAACTTGTCCTGTATGGCTTACTTGCATGTGGGAACCATCGGCAGTATGAATGGGTGGAATATGAGAAGAAAAATTTTTGGTAGAGAAAATAGTAGGATCAGAGGTCATATGATTGCTACATGCAGAATCAAAGAACCAAGAGGAGTTACCTGTCGTAGTAGCAGAGAGAGCAGAAGAGAAGGAAGTACCAGAATATGAGACAACCTTCTTGAGAAAAGATTCAAGATCAGCAATGGTAATAGGTGAATGAGGATCTCGAGCAGAGAAAGTCTCTGTGGCAGAGTCAGTGGCAGTGGCAGAATAAGAGGCATGCACAGGGTACCTGGAGGTGGCCATGATGCTCAAAACTCAGCTATAGAAGCAGTATCTCGAAAAATGGAGCCCAAAAATGGAATCAGGAGGCCGAAAAAAATGTAAGAAGAACTGTGTCTGAAAAAATGATGATCCGGCTCGAAAAGCGACTGAACAGGTTGAAAAGTGCAGTGTAAAAGCAGAATCTCGTAAAACGGAGCCCAAAATCGGATTCAGGACGTCGAAATTAGTGGGAAAGGGGTCTTCCGGGCAGACACGTGGCAGAATGAGGTGCTGACACGTAGCAACACTGAGGGATGACACGTGGCAGGCTGATGTGGCAACGGACTTGGTCAACGTGGTGACGTGGCTGTCAAGGGATGACGTGGCAGCTAGGTGGTGACGTGGCTGTCAAGGGATGACGTGGCAGCTAGGTCAAGAGTTGACCAAGAAGGGTCGGGTCAACGGGTCGGGTCGGGTCAACGGGTCGGGTGACGTGGCAGGCTGACTGGGTAGGACTGACGTGGCAGGCTGACTGATGTGGCAATTAGGGCTGATGTGGCGAATTTGTGTGGCTAGGGCTGACGTCAGCAATGCGGTAAGTAGGCTGTTGCGCGTAGAAGGCGCGTGGAAGGCGCGTGGCGGCGGTAGATCTGACGCGCCAAAACTTTGGGAGGCGCGTGGCGGCGATTCTGGGGTTGATTCCGGCGGCGTTTTGTAGATCGAAGAAAAAGGAATAATTTGACTGGTAATTTGATGGGTTTGGGTTTCTGGGAGGCCGAGTTTAGGGGTTGGACAGGTTTGAGAGAAAGATTTTTTTGAAGTTTGAGGCTGTGACGGCAGTTTGTGGCGGTGTTCGGCGGTGGGGCAATGATGGGAGGTCGGTCGGCGGTGGGACTGTGGTGGTAGGCTGGGTTTGCTAGGTATCTAGCTCTGATACCATGTTGAATGAGAGAAAAGTGAAAAACTCTGTATTGAATAATGTATTTTGTACAATGAAGTAGTGAGCCTTATATAGGCAATCCTACACTATACCATATATAGTCAACTATACCGTATATACAATATATATATGCGCACGTCCTTTTTATTCCCTTAAATGCTTGTTGAAATGCCTAAAAGATCAAACTTGAACTTTGGCTCAATAGTTCATGTCTCTCGATGTCTTTTTGGGATGAAGTTCTGGGTTCCATTCCTCATGGATGAGAATTGACCCATTTATTGCTCCCTCCCCCACTAACAACTAACCATTAACCCAACTGATGTATATTGTTTGGCGAAAAAGGAAAAAAAAAAAAAAGAAATGCCTAATAGATCAGCTGATGAGGTAGAATAAGTTCAGACCAACATTCACCATTTTTTTATATTAATTATCAGATCACTGGACCCTGATTGATGTTTTCAAGCCAATTGAATCTACCATTTTCCAGCTATTAGAGTTTTGATGCATTTGCTTTGACAAGAAAAACACGAACCTATAAAAAAAGAAACAAAGTAATTCCATATTTTTGGTGAATTTTTGTGTTTCGTATTTGATTTATTCACAATTCATGAATTTTAATCGTACATAGTAACTGCTGAATTACAAGGGTCAATGGCTCTTATTTATTTACTTATTTTGCTAACAATGCGTCAGAACCTTTAGCCAAACTAATCCTTGAAGCCCTTTAACACATGATAAAGCCATCTCCCACGCCACATTGGTTAAGGCTGAGACAAACCCGGCTGGTGGCTGCCCACATGGGTCTGCATTGGAATTTTGAAAACTGGGTCAAATTAGGTCTACTCTCTTATTGTTATTTGATTTTTAAATAAAGAAGCTCATAGTTGGTTTGAAAAAAATTGTGTTTATGCCTTATTTTTTTGTACAAGGCGAAAGATTTTTAAGAAAAATTAAAAGACTTGTCAAACAGTGATGAAATAAAAATTAAGTAAACTCATCTTCAAAACTGGCCAGATTTTCATGTTTTCCAAATAGCCCCTAAAGTGGAGTGTGAATTCGAATCCAAAACCTTGCGCCTCTTAAAGCATAAGTCTTAGGAACACTAGTCCGCCCATCGGGACTAGGGTCTGGTTGATGGTTCTTAGCATCAAAGGTGACTGATTACATGAATGTGAATATTTATAGATACTGATCATCTTGATGACAAATTCAGGGAACTGAAATTCAGCTTGGTTTAGCTGTTGAAAGCAAAAATGCCACTCAATCTGTGAAGAGGAGATTGGCATGCGAACAAGTGAGCTATTTTGGTCAGGTCTGTGATTATATTCTAATTTTTCACAAGTGAAGACTTAAAACTGTCATCATCAGCGAACTGTTTTTATCTCTCGAGTGTTAATCAATCCTTTTCTCCTTTGTTTGATCAGGCTAATTACTGCTTGACAGGATGTGACATCAATCATGGATATGGAAAGAAGCAGCTCTCGTTCATCAAATGGAAGTATCTTGAGGCGAAGGTAGTCGTTTTCCTTTTTGTTCCCTTGATGTTCACGGGATCCAAACAGAGGCTTAGACTACTCTCTTAATTTCCTGCATTCAACAGATTCCACTTTTCTGATTCAAACTCATTCTACTAATTTTTCAGGCCGCAGCCTATTATTACCACGGTCTGATCCTTGAAAAGGGTACCGAACCATCTTGTCATGTTAGTGCTGTATGTTGTTTTCTTGCCGCAGAAGAACTTCTTTCCAATAGCAAAAAAGCCTGCCTAAGCTTTTGCCTTGCAGTTCCAGTGACAAGGTTGGTTTTCAATTTGTTTATGCTTTAAATGCTGTGCTAGGGAGAACAGACATAGACACGAAAAACCTTAAAAAATTTGGGATACGACATGGCCGGAACATGACGGTAATAAAATATATATTTTTATACATATAATTATATTATATCTGTTGATGATGGAGACGTAAAATTTTTGTCTCTCTTGTGTGTGTGATTGTTTGGCATTCATCCCTGACCCAGAAAGGTCGTAACAATATCATGTAGAATCACATATATCATTCAAAAACGCATCCCTTTGTATAAGTTTTGAAAATTTTAGTGAATTGTTCATAGAGATGATATGACAAAAGAGAAAAAGAATGACGCAGAGAGAGAGGTGTCGTATCTATGCTACTTAGACGCAACGCATACAAAACGCTTTCCATCACAATGTTTCGATTCTTGAAAACATTATTTTGTTTTTCATCTCACTCCCCGATTTCTTTTGTCAAGGTCTCCTCCCCTCTGGGGTGCTATGAAGCATTTACATCAGAAAATTCCCGACATGGCGTCAAGGAAGTCTCAGATGTATGGCTACCTTTTCGAAGAAGACAAGTATGGGAGTTTCCCTTTCTTATTTTCTGCTTCATTTGCTTTCATTTGGTTTCATCTCATGGATACATAAATTGCCTAAATTCACTTGGTGATGATGATGCAGGGCTTTCCAAGCATTGCCTGACCTTCCAGATTTTCAGTTGTCTTTAAGACCCGAAGACTACGAATTGCCTGAAATTCATCCAGTATGGAATAGTGAAAATTGGGAAATCCCGAGCCAGAGCCTCAAAGAGCACCTTAAAGATTGTGAAGATGAGCCTGAAACTAAATGATACACACTGTATGGTTTTTTGCCCTTTTATTTTTTGCTGTACCACCCTTGAATGATGCATGCTACTAGTTTTGCTTGCTTAAAACTTCCACTTCTGAGATGTGGAGGGAGACATAACAGTGTTATACAAATTTGAATATTTACAAGAAGAAATCAAGAAGGTTTATGGTATGTTTGAGTATTCTGAGATCAGGCTAGATCCACTCTCTCACTACTCTCTTCTTTCCCTTGAACCTTCCCCAGGGGGCGGGACTCGAACCCAAGTCTCTAGTACAACCCTCAGCTGCCCCTAGGTCTCTGGTACAACCCAACCATCTCCTCTCCTTTCCCTTACTAACAGGTTAGCTGGCACCTTCAATTCTTTAAATAATCGAACTGTTTGAATTCGTCTTAACAAAATACTCGTTTATACTAAAACATAACAATCCAAATGCAAACCATATTTTTAGACTCATTAATTAATTTATAGATGCAAATCAGAGCAACCTACTACTCAACTTGGCTCAGTTTTACTCAACTTGTAGCAACCTACAATTAATTAGCTCGGCTCAATTTGACTCAACTTGTTTACAGCCCTGAGAAGTCGAAAACAGATTAACCAAAAACATGGGGTACAATGAGCTTGTGAACCAAATTCAACTCTAGGGGCCTGTTTGGGAACTTTGAAAACTGGGTCTGGCCATTTCTGATCTCTTTCTGTTATATAGTTTTTATGTAAATTAGCTTACAGTTGGTTTGAAAAAACCAATGTTTATGCCTTATTTTCTGAATATGATTAAACTGATTTACAGAAAAAAAGGCACTTACCAAACAGTAGTGAATAAAAACCAAACAGGTTAATCCTCAGCTGGCCAGATTTACAAGTAGTCTTTAATAGGAGGAGAAGGTGAGAACATCACGGTTTGTTCACCTCGAGCTACTAGCTAGCATGTCTGTATCCTTGTGCGAAGTTATTTTATTTTCGAGGATCATGCTTTATGCAGCAGGGATCCTGAAATTAATTTGTGATATTTTGATTATTAGATGGATGAAATTTATAACGATATGGCTCATCTTCAAGGACAACTTTGGGCCCAAATCTTAGCAGAAATAAAATTATAGTAGTGAAAAAAAATTTTGAAAAATTAACTTTTGGATTAAATATTCTTCTTATTCATATTATGCATGCCAAGAATCATAGTGATCTGACGGTTGGTTTTTGAAAATTTGTCACTGTGAAAAATTAAGACTTTTTAATTTTTCAAAATGTCACAGCTTTTCAAAATCGATATTTTTGAGAAACCGACCATATATCAGATCATTGCAATTTTTAGCATGCATGACATGCATAAGAAAGATATCTAATCCAACAGTTGATTTTTCAAAACTTATTTCACAATTGGCTCAAAGCATATTACCTTAAATAATTTTATGGGTATGTTTGCATTAGTTTCTCCTAAAATCACTTTTGGAGCTCAAAATTCCACTTGATCTAAGAGATGGAGTGATAATTTTTAGATGACTTGAGGGGAGATAGGATTGTTAGAAGGTTCCAAATTTTGTTATAATAACTTTTAGTATGAAAATTTTGATACGTGAAAACATGGTTTAAACATAACTCTAAAGAGATATATAAAAATATAGTGCTTCAAAATTTGATTTTAAAAAAATCTAAAACAAACAGGCCCATAATATGAGATGCTCCTTATAATACAACCCTTATATCTCTGGAAAATTCCATTCGTCCTCCCTTTTAATTTGTCCTTCCTCTTTATCCTTTCTAGTGCATCTTACCAACTTGGAACTGTAAATTTGAGAAACCGATTGTCGGATTTGATGTTCCACTTATACTTATCATGAATGCAAAAAATCACATTGATTCAATGGTTAATTGGTTTTTGCAATTTTGAAAAAAATTGTACACAATAATGAAAAAATTGTGAAGAACCGCCACAATCTATTTTCTGAAAAACCGACCGTTGGATCAATGTGATTTTTTGCATTCATGATACGTATAAGTGGAGCATCAAATCCAACGGTCAGTTTCTCGAAATAGTTGTTCCAAGTTAGTCGAAAGCACTAGGGATAACAAAAAGGAAGGACAAAAAGGGAGGATGAATAGAGTTGTCCTATATCTCTCTAATGGAAGATTTAGAGTAGAATGTTATATAATCCTGGTATCAAATGAAGTGACAAAAACGTTCATTTATTTCATATCAAATAATGCATCAGTAATAAATATTTAATATAACATGTCACAATAATGTTGCACATGCATGCTGTATTAATGTGAAAATTACCTTTATTATGAAAAAATAATAAAAACTCTAATCACCGACACCCTAATCAGATTTAAACTTTTTAACTAATTACAAATTTATTAGTATCGCTTTTATGAGACAGCAAGTATCAATTTGTAATTAAGAAAGCGATCGAGAGAAATAAATATACAGTCATAATAATTTATTTTTAACTACAATTTAACATTTTTCTCTTCTTTTCTCCCCTATATATATATATATATATATATAAGGCCGGCCTTACACAAAGTTGCGTAAGGTCGGCTCCATGTGGCTAATTTTATTTCACAGTTCGTAAAACTGACCATTGGATTAGATGCCCCTACTCTGTATGTCATGCCTGCAAAAAATCACATTGATCTGACGGTTGGTTTTTGAAATATGAAATATGTAACTTATTTGTTCTTCAAAATATCACCATTTTTTAACGGCAATTTTTTCAAAAACCAACCATCAGATCACTGTGATATTTTGCAGGCATGACATACAGAGGAGGGGCATCTAATCCAACGATCAGTTTTACAAACTGTAATCTAAAATTAGCCATATATTTTTTATGCGTGTCATGCATGTCAAAAATCACATTGATTAGATGGTTAGATTTTAAATTTTTTCACTATAAGAAATTGTAATATTTTTAATTATAATAGTTTTTCACTGTGATATTTTTCAAAAACTGAGAGTGAATCACTATAATTTTTAACATACATAATATGCATAAAGAAAGTTTTTAATCCAACAGTTAGGGGGAGTTCGGATTTGCTGGTGAGCAGCAAATTGCTCACCAGGTAGTGAGCAGCCGCTCGGATGGCTACACCTCAGCGATTTCAGCAATCCAAGGGACCTTGAGCAAAACGCTATGAAGAGCTACCGTTTTGAGCCAAACGGAAGTCCACCCAACCCATTTAACCCCGTTAACATGACTGAGCATCTAAAATTTTTTGAAAATTTTGAGATTCAAAATATTTTTCAAATCCCACTCAATCACTCACATAAATCCATCTCTCTCCTTACTCAAATTTCTTCTCTCTCTCTCTCATCCATCTCTATTTCTTACTCCATCTCTCTCTTTCTCTCCTTCATCTCTAAATTTCTGGGTCCATCTCTCATTCATGTCAAGTTCTTCTTCTTGCTTCATCTCTCTCTTTCTCTTAAAAATATGCATGTGACTGTTGCTATATCTTGGTGTGATTGAATTGAAGTGAAACTGAAGTGAAATTAGTTGGGGTGGATATATGTTGGATTATGATTGAAGATGAGTACTAAATGTTTGTTAAAATGTCGCAACCAAATTGTATGCAAGTAAGGTGCCGCTGGAAATACAAAATGAAGAGGCAGCAATACCATAGTCGACTATAGATAAATGAATGTTGACTATTGGCAGAGTGAAAAATTTTCCCGCCCAATATAGTCGACTATAGATAAACGATAGTTGACTATTGGCGGGATTCTATATATAACCCATTTACTCAAATCACGCATTTTCAAATCCCCTGTTCCCATTTCTCACATCTTGCCTCCCATAGCCTCACGCAGGTGACTCTCTCTCTATATTTTTCATCTTCCCCATCCAAAATACCCCTAACCCACTCCTTTCTATACCTCACATTCCATTTTTTTGGCTTACCCACTGCTCTGAACCGTTCAAACCCTAAAATTTTGGGTATAATGTCTTCAACAAACAAGGGAAAAGTGAAGCGCCATAGTTCTCCATCAAAGCACAGCAAGAAATGATTTGATGAGAGAAAGAGAAGAAATTTTGGTCGGTGAGGAGAGAGAGAAGAAATTTGGTTCGTGAAGAGAGAAAGAGAATAAATTTGGGTCAAGATGAGAGAGAGGGTAAGTCAGATTTTTTAGGAGGGAGGAGAGAGAAGTTGGCGGGAAGCAAAATTTTCACAAAAAAATTTAGCTGTTCAGTCATGTTAACGGGGTTAAATGGGTTAAAGGGACTTCCGTTTGGCTCAAAACGACCTCCATGTTCAGCGTTTTACTCTTGATCCCTTGGATTGCTGAAATTGCTGAGGTGTCACCATCCGAGCGGCTGCTCACCACCTGGTGAGCAATTTGCTGCTCACCAGCAAATCCGGACTCCAGTTAGGGGTGCTAAATAAGCCAACCAACCCACCATACCTGCCCGATCCAAGCTGACCCAACATACATCCCAAGGTTATAAGGTTATAACGGTTTGGTAGTTTGGGTTGGGTAGATTTCATGAAATTTTTAATGAGTCAATTCAATTGGTAGGTGTCGAGTCTTAAAATTGCGTAAACTCGATCCCACCCACACTTATCATAAATAATAAATTTATAATTTTGCATTAAAAATTTATTTAGAAGATGCACTTATATATTTTGTTAGATGCTGACTGAAAATTTTTAATTAATAAAACTATAATGAAAAATTTTGATACACCCAAGTGTACTGGTCTTTTGGTTATATATTTAACTTAGTGAATCTTGTCAAGATGACTAATTTTTGTAGGCTTTAAAGTTTAAAATGAGAGACCAAGTAGAGGCTTGGTACTTATATCAATTTTGAATGTAAGATCATATATATGCTAGTTTGTAAAAAAAATTTAGTAAGAAAGAACTATTCTTATTATATATCTCGTTAGTAACTGCTATTATTGTGAAGTAATTTGTTTTGGCACTTTAGTTTATTAGTGTTGGAAAAATTATTTGGATTATAGTTTAATCATTAAAGAACATAATATTGCATTATTAGATACGAATTTTAGGTATCTTTACTTGTTAAAATGGTTTTAGGGACTTTAGGTATTTATAAAAAATAAAAAAATAAAAAAAAAATAGTATTGCTTAATTTGTCCAATCCCTCTACCTGCTGGTTGAAACCCGCTCTTATTTTCAACTAAGACATGCGGGTTGGTTAGTGGTTGGGAGAATTAGTCACCCCTGGAGGTAGGCTCAAGAGGCCACCAAGGCATCAAAATTTTGTCATTATTTAAGGGCATCATTTTGGACTAAGTCATGAGTATATATGTATTGAATAGGATAGCCTATTAGGCATTAGCTAAAACCCAAAAGCTCTTAACTCAGCCTTGCAAAAAAAAAAAAAATGTATGAATTTTTTCATTTGAATTAAATAAATTTTTTGGACAATGTTCAGCTATTTAGCTTCTATTTTTTGTTGTTGCATTTTTCCTTAGAATATGATTTTTGTTGATATCTTGATAGCATTGATTTTCTTCTTCTTCTTTTTTTGGCACATTTATGGAAAATATAGTTTAATTATATTCATTTTAATGTAATTATATTCAATAATTGTAATCAAATCTTATTTATTGGTTTGATTATATTTTTAATGATAATAGGAGGTTCAGGGTGAGTTTATTGAAAACCCTTCTTGTGAATTGATTGTTGATTAGTTCAGGAGGTTCGGGGTGAGCCTATTGAAAAATCTCATCGTGAATTATTTGTTGTAGGTTTTCTTTATTAATTTAATTATATTTGTAATGATGACAGGAGGTTCAAGGTGAACCTATTCGAAACTATCTTTCTCAATTGATTGTTATAGATTTTAAAAAAATATAGGGTTAAATGCATTTTAGTACCATCAACTTTTGGGTCAGTTTCAATACGGGCCACGAACTTTACATTGACTCAATTTAGTACCATCAACTTTTGGGTCAGTTTCAATGTGGGCCACGAACTTTACATTGACTCAATTTAGTACCAAATTAAAAAGTTTGGTTTCAATGTAGGCCAAACACAAAAGTTTGGTTTTCACAATCTCCAATTTTGTGAAGAATTCCCTAAAATTTGAATAATCTCCAATCCCCAACCAAATTTTTTTTATCCTTTAATGCCAATCATTTTATATCCTCTCTCTAATTATTATTATAAAAATTATGTAATACATAATCTCCAATTTTGTAAAATTTATTATCTGCATATTATAACAGAATCTGCAATTTTAGACATAATTCTCAATCCCAAACTTTATGTATTATCACATCATGTCTCCTACTCATCTCTTCATATCTAAAATTGTCACATCAATTAAAAATAAAAAATATTTTTTATTACTTTAACATTTATAAAATAATTAAAAAATTCTTAATAACAATATTTAAAAATACTTTATTTAATATTTTAATACTTTTAATATACAACAAAAATTATTTATTTAGTTTAATAAATATTTTAATATTTATAAGAAAATAAAAAAATTATTTATGAGAAAATATTAAGTGGGTTGTTAATATACAACAAAAATTATTTAATTAGTTTTTATGGACGGTGTTATGCGTTTGGCCTACATTGAAACCAAACTTTTTAATTTAATACTAAATTGAGTCAATGTAAAGTTTGTGGTCCACATTGAAACTGACCCAAAAGTTAAAAGTACTAAATTGAGTCAACGTGGCCCACATTGAAACTAACTCAAAAGTTGATAGTACTAAAATGCATTTAACCCAAAAATATACAAAGTATTTGTAATTGTGATAATAGATTTGGAGTGAGTCTATTGAAAATCCATCTTATAAATTACTTGTTGTAGATTCTAGCTTATGAAAAATTAAAGTTTAAAAAATTAAATTTTACAAGTAAATATTTTTTATCAATATATAATAGGAATAATATCTTAGGAGTTGGCGTAGGAGATCCAAAATTTACCACCGACGCTACACGTTAAAATTTTACGATCGACGCTGCACGTACCCATACTGATCCTCATTCCGCGCACACACCCCTACCAAACAAAACAAAAAACCTGACCTTTCAAAAGTGTTGCCCTTGCAGAAGGCAAACCTTTTGAAGACATTGGCATTCCCAATGAAGGGACTCGGATTCTCTAGTTAGAAGGGCAATTCCTCACCACTTAGTGAGCAATCTAGTGTAACAAAATCTATACTAAGCCTATAATCCAACCAATAGCACAATAAAGACAATTTTTTTGTCTTTAATCATAAAACTTTATAAAATTCTGTTTTAGAACCCCTAACTTTGTAAAATTAAATAAAGACATTTAGCATTGTAGACTTAAAATTCAAAAGTTGTAGCTTTGATTAGATCCTCGCCAATTTGGTATCATAATCTTAATCTTAACTCTTAAGAATTAACTTAGATTTAGCAAATCTGACTTCAGCTTAGTTACTATTAGATTTTTCTGTCATTAAAATAAATGATTTCCCAAAAAAAATATTTTTTTTAAAATAAATCTTAATTAATCAATGAGGTAATTTTGATATTAAAAGCTTTATTGACTCAAGCAGAGGACCATAAATAAATCTTATAAAGATTTGGATAATTTTAGTAATACAAAAAATAGTAAAGACTAGACTTAAAATAGATGCAAAGCATAGGATTATTGTTTTATAACAATTGTGATTTCACATTTCAAAACAAGACAAAAAATTATCAGTCATTAGATTAATTTTAAATCTAGGTGTGACACATCCATTGGTGGATCACCAGCAAAGATCGATTCCCCGTGAAGGCAAAGTTAGAGTGCTATGACGTGAGAGAGCATGTCTGTAGCGTGGGAACGTACGGTACGTACGACGGCCACTGCTCAAAGAACACATTAATGGCTCATTGACGGTGATTTAGTCTCCACGTAGCCTGACAATCCTTCCCCTTCGTGTTCATATTCACTGCATTAAAGGTCACTGTCTCTTTATTTTGGTCAATGCAGATGCCCCCATCCCCAACTACACTTCTCAGTATTGAAGGCCATCTCTTCCCACTAAATTTCTTAGGATCTGTTTTTGGGAATTTTAGAAACTAAGTTACGTTCCCTCTCTTTCTATTATTTGGTTCCTAAAAGTATCAATTTACAATTATATATATATAGGGGGTCATGTTCGCCTTACCATTTTTTTTTACCATTATTCCTATCATCCATTTTCAAAACACCAGTATCAGTTCAATATTTTGAGAAACCGACCGTTAAATTAGATACTTTTCTTATGTATATCATGTATACCAAAAATCACAGTGATCCAACGGTTGGTTTCTAAATTATGTCACTGTGAAAAATTATTATAATTAAAAATATTGCAGTTTTTTACAGTGAAATTTTTTAAAATCTGATCGTTGGATCAATGTGATTTTTTAGCATGTATGACTTGTATAAGAAGAGTATTTAATCCAACAGTCGAATTCTCAAAATAGTAAACCGATATTGGTGATTTGAAAATGGATGGTAAAAATAATGGTAAAAAGAATGATAAAGGGAACCTATCCCATATATATATACCTTATTTTCCGTATAAAATTATATATATATATATATATATATTTGAAAGAGAGCTAAAGAACTTACCAAACAATATTTAAATAAAAACGGGTTACACCCATCTCCAATTGAACGAATTTTCTTATTTTCCAAATAGCCCCTTAATACAACAAAATTATCCCTAGCTTAATTGTGATTTAAGATCATTCATGCCGATGGCCTATTGACCTAGTGTCATATATCTCTATTTTCATAATGGAAGCCTTAAATTCAAATATATGGAAATGCATTGACACCTATTTATAACCAATACTTGAAGGTTTGACATAAGACTATGTTAATTACTATCATTTTGATTCCATAAAACATCCATAAATTTACTGGTTCAGTTTTCACAAAATTTCATTGAACTTCAAACGAACAAATAATTCTTTGAACTATAGCTTTGTTCACAAAACCTTTAAACTTTAAAACTAAACATATATATATATATATATATATATATATCCCTAGCTTAATTGTGAAAATCGAATGCATAACTTCTTTTAATTAATTATGAATATTTGACATTTTACCCCTTCCCATTCGCAAAGTTTAAAGAAAAGTTTATAAACTTGACTAATAATTGATGGATTATTTCTTTTTTAAATTTAATTTCATAGTTCAGAGAAGTTATTTGTTAATTAGGCTTTGAAATTTAGGGAATTTGTGAACCATACATATATTTGAATTACTTTGATTTTTGGTGAGCATGCATGAAATTCATAAGAAATTTATCTAATTCAATGTTTGGTAATGGTTGGTTTTTTAAAATATGTGCTGCAATTATGTGGCCCTGCAGAAGTTGCCAATCAGCTGGCTTCATGCTTACTATGCTGATAGGATCATTTCGGTATATATCTATAGTTACTAATATAAAGCCTAACACCAGAGTTTGGTGAAGAGTAAACTAATATAAAACCTAACATTAGAGTTTGGTGAAATTTACTCTTCCTAATTAACTGCCCTTTACAAAAATAATATTTAATACAATTCAAAAGGTTATATCTACCCTGTTCCATTTCATACCACCCACCCCTCCAACCTTTTAATAACCACCATTTTTAAATTCAAGTTTTTTTATACTATTTTTTTTTTTAATTTTCTTATTTTTTTTTTTCTGGGACATGCATCGTGTGTTACGAATCTAGTATAAAATAAAGTACAATAAAAATAAAAATTTTACTGCAACTCGGCTGTAATATATTTCTATTTCTTAGCACACAAGTGAAAGAAGAGCGTAGTTCTAGAACTACATAAGTGAAAGAAGAGCATATAGAATTACATAGAGAGAAGAACCCACAACTTTGCATAATTTCTTCTAATATAAAATGCACTTTACGCAACTTTAAAGTAAGGTAATTTCTATAGGGTCCAATGGAGAGCAGATTTTGAAAAATTCACCATTAAATTAGATGAACTACTTATAAATTTAATATTCGCCAAAATTCACAGTAATCTAAGGGTCAGTTTTTGAAAAAAATAACTCGGAAAAACTAGTAACAATTTAAAGAACAAAAAAGTCACAATTTTCACTTTGACATTTTTTAGAAACTGACGGTTTGATCACTGTGTTTTTTTTGTGAACATGAAATTTATAAGCAGTTCATATAATCCGACTACTGGTCAATTTTTCAAAACTTGCTATGCATTGAGTATTATAGAGAACACCTTACACAAACTTGTGTATGATGCACTTTATATAGTTACATTAAAAGATCTATATATAATAAGATATATATGTATATATAAAAACTGTGTTTTTTTTTCTTTTTTCATGCATATTCACTTGCATATCTTTCATTTTCCTTGTGTTGTCTTTTCTCCCTCCTCTTGGTTGATGCAGAGGTTGCTATAAGCATGAGTTGCAGAGGTGATAATGAGGGTCATGAAAGACAAGAAAGCCCCGAAAGATAATATAATAGAAATCGTGGCTTTGTTACAGTAACTGCCCACGTCACCGCAAACCGCCATCCAACCAATCCGGCTCTGTCCATTTCGCCCCACGTAGCCAATAGCTGTTGCAGCAGCACATCCAGACATCACCAACACCATCATCACCTGTAATTTTTTTTCCAAAAAAAAAAAAAACAGTAATAATATTTTCATATACCATATATATATATATATGATTAATCTCAACTCACCCTCAACTTGTGATTTCTCTTTTCCTGTTTTTGAAAGTAGTTTTCTTGTTTTTTGAAAGTAAGTTGAGGATCACTTGAAGCTATATATCAATTTCTAGCTTTCCACTTTTAATAGTTAAAGAAATAAAATTTTAAATTTAAAAAACATTGATAGTTTTGTGTGTGTGTGTGTGTGTGTATATGAGAGAGAGAGAGAGAGAGGGGGTGCAAATAAGTTTAAGTATGCGTTTGCGTACAATATCATGCAGAAATACGAAGAGGTAGTTCCTGGGATTTGATTCTGGACGGCAAAAAACGTAGACAAAAATCAGTGATAGAAGAGAGAGGGCACTTGCAACTGCATCTGTCCCAACCAAGTACCTGCAAACCAACCAGAAATTAGCGATTAAAGTAACCATATAAATATTTTTCGTTTTTTTTTTTTTTTTTTTTTTTTTTTTTTTTTATAGGTACTTGCACATTAAAAATGTTAAACAAATCAAATTTTTTAAATCAAATAATAAGTCAGAATGATACAATCTCTATTTTGTACTTCAAAAGTAATAAATCTTATATATATATATATATATATATATATATATATATATAAAGTTTATGTAAGAACTTGGATTTTTAACGATTATGAGATAGGTATTTTGAAATATCTATAGTATGATTAAATACTATTTTTATAAATGTTATGCATGTCAAAAATATTCCCGGCAACCAAACAGAAGCTAGCAGATAAATCTAAAAGGATCTTGAACACTGTGAGACTTACTTGAAAGCTGATACGTAACTGTATCGGGCATCAAACTCTATCTGATATACAACAACAGATTGGTCGCTGGTAACCATTACACAGATTGCAGCTAATGAAAATGCAGTGGCCAAGATTCTGAGACCCACTTGGGCTATGAAGAAACTTCTCAGTGGTGGGTTTGAGATTGGGAGGGCTAAAGATTTTCCTTGGAAAATGCTGAAACTTTTCTCGGACGCCATTGAAGGACAGAAAACAAGCTTGTGGAGATTATGGAAGATTTATAATAGATTTGATGTCCCAAGCTCCTGGCTCTGAGGGTTGCACTGCATTTGGTTGCAAACGCTTAAAATGGCTCCTATTGAATGCTTGGGCCCAACTCCTAACTAGATAGCTGAAGCATTATGAGTGATTATTTAATTTGAGTTGAATAAAGTTACCAACTCTCTGACTAGTCCTCTATGTACTCTCTGTCTCCTCTTTCTCCTCTCTGTCTCCATGTGCTCCTCTACCTCCCATTATTAATGATTATTTAATATTAGGTGTCTTACATGATAAAAACACATTTATTAAATATTTGTTAAATTGTGGGTTTAATAGGATAAAGAAAATACTATATATCCCAAAAAATTTATTCCATAATTATGTGCAGATTAGAGAGCAAACTAATTCGTTTTTGATAATAAATGAAATGTTTATTATGATTTATTTAAGATTTTTTTGGGAATAATTTTTTGAAATATATAGCATTACTGATAGGATAATAATAAATCTATTATTATCTTTATTTATCTCATTATTGATTAATTAGGCTCTGCAAACATAAGAGAAGATTTACACCCATCTCCATCTTTTTCTTCCCATCTCCTAATAATAAAAAGCTATATATTAGGACTCTTTTACTATTATCTCATTAATTTTTAAATAAATTAGTTTATAAAGTAATGATCTAGTCAGCTGATACTGGCTTAGATCTAAGTTAGCTAAGCATTAATGGCCATTGGATCATCTCATTACATAAAAAAGGCATCCATTCATGAGATAATCCAACGGCCCTAAGTCTTAACTGATTTAGATTAATTTAAGTCAGCATTAACTAACTAGATCATTTCACTTAATTTATAATTGATTGGAAAAAAAATATAGACCTTATTTTTTTTTTTAGTAAGATTAAATAAGTTTAAAGAAAAACTAAATTTACCATGAATTAAAACTAGGCAGACTCATTTTTAATTGACTAAATTTTTCATGTTTTCCAAACAACTCCTTATAATTCGAGGATTTTCATATGCTCAAATTTAAAAAAATTTCAATGAAAAAAAAAAAAAAAACACGCATGTCATTGAATTAAGCAGCAATTCAAGTGCTTTAATTTGCTCAAATGTTGCTATTCTCACAATCAATCTTATTACCTACCAAACCTTTGATGTAATAGGTGGCACGTGAGTTTTGTTATTTCACAATTAATTGATCACGAAATGGGTGACACGGGTAGCATAATAAGTAACTGAATTGACGAGCATTTCTCTTTTGTGTCCTTTGCCACACACACGTGCATCCGGATTTGCTAGTTGAAGTGGGAGAAAACGGCCGACCGATCTCCTAATGACACGTGGATGAAATGTCTACTCGATCGTCGATGTTGATCATTTCGAAATGTCCCAAGTGACACCCGATCGATTTCTTCTACCCGAACTCTACAAGGCCAGCTGTAAAGTGGACACTCATTATGCTAACGGCCTCTGCGACCTGCGGGTTCTGACACCTGATATTAGACAGTGACAGCCCATCATGAATTGGAGAAACGGTTACATAAATATCCTGAAAGGATATTTCCGACCCTACCCCGTACGGACATCAAGTATTACGATAAGCGACCGACCCTATAAAAGGTGAAGGTCACATCCAATGCGAGGTACGCACAAAAACCCTACCCCACCATCAAATATTCTCTCTGTTTTATCTCTGAGCACTGACTTGATCGTCGGAGCTTTACAGGTGGAGCACCACACCGGTGTGAGATCCCAAAAAATACATCGTTCCGATCCCCGATTTAGGTATATTCTACCTTACCACTTTTCGACATCATCAGTTTGGCGCCCACCGTGGGGCAGATAGCACTAATCTTTTGGCACCTTTTCATCCAACTTCAACCATGGTAATCACTCGATCGGGGGTTTTGAACAATGACGATCTCACCATTCCAATCACGGCGAACACTCAGTCCGTATTGCCTCAAATCAGCAACCCATCTCTCGATGATGGACATGAGACATCGACGAGGCCACCCTCAACCAACAAAGAGCCATGCCAACATCACAAACCCCAAATGTTACCACCTGCTCGATACGAAATAGGGTCTTCCTCAAACGACCCATACTAGCTCCAGCTCCTCAACATGCAAAAACAAATGGAGAGTATGACCCTCATCATTCAAACCCTAACTCGCCAACAAGAAAGGCTCCTGTCACACGAAGCTCACAACCACTCTCCTCAAAACCAACCACCGATTCCCACATTTCCTCAACAAACCAGAGGACAGGAAACGACACGGCAACCACCACCCCCGAGGAGAATAGCTGTTGAAAGTAGACGATCGGCTCCTCGTGAAGATAGGAGCAGACGTCAGAAGGAAGTAGTTCTGAGTTCGGATCAAAGAGATGACCAACGAATCTTGAACGACCCCGACAGTTCGGCGAGCGTGCGGATGAAGGTTCTCAGGGAACGAGAGGGTCGAGGTTGAGACGCTATCGGCAAGAAGCTACCCGGTTCACTCCGTATCCAAGGAGGGAGGAGCAAGCAAGGGAAAACCGACTTGACCCGAGGGAATTTGATCAATCTTCCCCATTCATTTCCAGGGTTCTACGTGAACCCTTACCCGACAAGTTCAAGCTACCGACCATCGATCCCTACGATGGGACCGCCGATGCAAGAGAGCACATCCTAACATACAATGATCACATGCACCTCAGGGGTATCGCTGACCCGATCATGTGCCGAGCCTTCCCGATGACTTTGAAGGGACCAGCCAGAACCTGGTTCCAAAGACTGGCTCCGAATTCTATCAGTACTTTCCAGAGTTTAAGCTCGGCATTCACGGCTCATTTCGTAAACAGCAACCGACCTAAGCGACCCACAACCCATCTCCTGAATCTCGAGCAAGAAAAGGTGGAGAACCTGAAATTATACATACGACGGTTTAGCTCGGCCCTCCTCGAGGTAGATGACATAAACGAGAGAATGGCGATTGTCGCCATGATAAAAGGTCTCAAGGCCAAAAGCTTGAGGATCTCATTCGCAAAAAAAGAGCCAAAAACGGTGACCGAGCTCCTAGAAAGAGCAAGGAAATACGTCGGGGTTGACGATGTTTTTGATTCTGAGAAAAAGAACCGTGACTTGGCGCCAAAAAGGAAGGATAGGGATTCCGAGGAAAAAAAACTACCGGACAAAAAACAAAAGGCTGAGACGACCGACCAACGGCGTTCCCCACCAAGAAGATTTACATCTTTTACTCCGTTGCGGTTACCAATTAACTCTGTCTTGAATCAGGTCGGTACACAGCCATACGTAAAATGGCCTCAACGTTTAAGGTCCGACCCAAAAAAGAGAGACAAGAATAAGTGGTGTGCCTTTCACAAGGATCACGACCATCTTACGGAAGAGTGCTTCGATCTCAAGAACGAAATCGAAAGCCTCATCAAGAGGGGGTTTTTGAAGGAGTTCATTGATCAATCAAAGGCTGAAGGCATTCAACAACAGGATCCTGATCAGAAGGCTGGCCAACCCAACCAAAGACAGAGGCTTGCGGGTGTAATAGACACTATTCATGGGGGATTTACGTATGTCGGTGAAAGCAGATCGGCAAGAAAAGCATACGCGAGATCAGCAAACTCTTCAGCTTCGGACCAGGTATATAACCTTTCTCATCAAAGGCCAAACAGATACGGCCTCCTAACTTTCTCTGAGGAAGACCTTAAAGGAGTCCACTTACCACATGATGACCCACTGGTTATTAAGGTGATCATAGCAAACTATGAGGTAAGCAAAATCCTGGTCGACACAGGGAGCTCGGCTGATATTTTATTCATCACCGTATACGAGAGAATGTGAAGAAAGGTAGCTGACCTTTTACCAATCAACACCCCCTGGTAGGGTTCAACATGTCGACCCTGCAACCACTGGGATGGGCAAACTTGCCAATCACGATAGGCGACCAGCCAGCCCTAGGGACTCGGGACACAACATTCATGGTCGTCGATTGTCCATCAGCATACAACGCAATCATCGGCTGACCAACCTTGAACGATTTTGGTGCGGCTGCCTCAACCCTACATCTTTGTGTCAAATTCCCGACCTCCCATGGGACTGGTACTGTCAGAAGAGATCAAGCTCTAGCCCGATCATGTTTCAACATTTCACTGGACAACAGAGAAGAACCGCCAAACCGAAAGATTCCTTCAGACTCAAAGGTTTCAAATGTCAACAACCTAGCCGACTATAAATCTGATAATCATTTATAGCAATCAAAGCAGGAAGAGTCCGGAATGGATGACCTTCGAGATGAAAATTGTTCCAGGACGATCCCATTGGAATGACTTATCGAATTTCAAATCCACCCCACTGATCCGAACAAAACCGCGAAGATCGGATCCGAACTCTCAACTCAAATGAAGACCGATCTGATTGCTTTCCTCAGAAAGAACTGGGACTTATTTGCCTTGATCCCAATGTTGCAGTTCATAAACTACATGTGGACCCGACCTATAAACCTGTCCTGCAAAAGAAGAGAGTCACGTCAGAAGAAAAGGCTAAAGCAATCCAAGAAGAGGTACAGAAGCTTCTAAAAGCTGGTTTTATACAGGAAGTATTTCACCCCGATTGGCTTTCCAACTGTGTCGTCGTCAAGAAAAAGACAGGCAAATGGAGGGTATGCATTGACTTTACCGATCTCAACAAAGCCTGCCCAAAGGACAGTTTTCCGCTCCCACGCATCAACCAAATGGTCGATGCCACGGCCGGTCATGAACTCCTCAGTTTCATGGATGCTTACTCAGGATACAACCAGATCATGATGCATTCTTCAGACCAGGAAAAGACCGTTTTCATAACAGCAACCGGCATGTTTTGTTTTCCACGGATGCCTTTTGGACTCATGAATGCAGGATCGACCTACCAACGAACTGTCACCCGAATGTTTGGACTGCTTCTAGGATCAACCATGGAGGTCTATATTGACGACATGCTGGTCAAGAGTTTGAAGGCCACCGATCATATTAAAAACTTGGACGAAGCTTTTAAGATAATGCGAAGATTAGGGATGCGTCTTAACCCGACAAAGTGTTCCTTTGGGGTAACCTCTGGAAAATTTCTAGGTTTTCTTGTGACAGAACGGGGGATTGAAGCCAACCCCGATCAAATCAAAGCACTGCTCGAAATGGGATCCCCAACAAGTATCAAGGAAATCCAAAGGCTTACTGGTCGGATGGCCGCTCTGAATAGGTTCATTTCCAAATCTTCGGAAAAAGGGATCACACTTCTTTAAAGTCCTCAAGGGGAATAAAAGGTTTCAATGGACTCCAGAAGCCGAAGAGGCTTTTCAAAGACTAAAGGTCTACCTTGGATCACCCCCACTCCTTTCAAAACCTATCCAAAATGAAGTCCTTTTTCTCTATCTTGGTGTTTCCCCAACCGCGGTCAGTTCGGCACTTATCCGAGAAGATAAAGGAGTACAACGGTCGATTTACTATATCAGCAAAACCTTGGTCGGTGCTGAAATAAGGTACCCCTATCTCGAAAAATTGGCATTTTCTGTTGTCACCTCTGCTAGAAAATTAAGACAATATTTTCAAGCTCACCCGATTGTTGTATTAACCGACAACCTTTAAGACATATCTTACATCGACCTGATACATCGGGAAGAATGGTGCGATGGGCAGTGGAACTGGGTGAATTCGATATCGACTACCGACCTCGATTAGCAATAAAGGGTCAAGCACTTGCTGATTTCATTGCGGAATTCACACCCGAGGCTAAAGACGATACTTCGATCATCCCGATCCCTTCATCATCCGAAAATACAAGTGATTTGCAGCTTTACCCAGCCTGGCATCTTTTCGTTGATGGATCCTCCAACTCCAAAGGATCGGGAGCCGGAATTGTGCTTATCTCTCCCGAGGGAGAAAAAGTCGAACTAGCCTTGAGGCTCTAATTAAAGCCACAAACAACGAAGCAAAGTACGAAGCACTGTTGGCCGAACTGCAGATGGCTGCCGACCTTCTTGTTCGTCATGTGCATATATTCAGCGACTCTCAGTTGGTGGTGAATCGGATCAATGGGATCTACCTTGCCAAAGAACCAACAATGCAAAAATATTTAGATAAAGCAAAAGAAGCCTTAAGCAAGTTTACGTCGGCCTCCATCAGCCAAGTTCCAAGAGAGGAAAACTGTCACGCCGACGCATTGGCAAACCTGGCTTCAGCTGTCCAGACTAATCTGTCCAGATCAATAGTTTTCAAGCTTGCCAAACATCCTCTAATAGATATACTTAAGATCCCGATCTTCAATATAAATACCGATCCAACTTGGATAGATCCAATCAAGGAATATATCAGGACGGGAATCCTTCCAACAGATCGGGCAGAAGCTCGCCGAGTTAAAAGTCGTGCTGCTCGATATTGCATCATTAATGGTAACCTCTATCAACGATCGTTCTACGGATCTTGTCTCCAATGCGTTCTACCAGACGAAGCTAACTATGTTTTACGTGAAATTCACGAAGGAATCTGCGGTAACCATGCAGGAGCACGATCACTAGTAAAGAAAGCAGTTCGGCAGGGCTACTACTGGCCTCATATGGAGAAGGATGCGGTGACTTTGGTCCGACAATGCGACAAATGTCAAAAGTTCGCCCCAATTCCGCATCAACCTCCTAACTTCCTCACCCAGATTTCAAGTCCTTGGCCGTTCGCACAGTGGGGAATTGATATTGTTGGCCCCCTCCCGAACGTAAGAGATCAAAAGAAATTTCTGATAGTGGCGATTAATTACTTCACTAAATGGGTGGAAGCCCGACCTATGGCCCGAATCACCGAAAGCAGCATCCGAAGCTTCATTTGGGAAAACATCATTTGCAGATTCGGGATATTTCGCGTCTTGATCGCTGACAACGGAACTCAATTCAATAATACTGGACTACGAAAGTTATGTACTGATCTTGGCATTCAAAATAAATTTTCCTCACCAGGCCACCCACAAGCCAATGGACAGGTCGAGGTCACCAATCGGACAATCATCCATTCCTTGGAGAAAAGACTGAAAAGGCCAAAAGTTTATGGGTGGATGATCTCCCATCGGTCCTATGGGCATATCACACCATCAGTCGGGTTTCCACTAGAGAAACCCTTTTTTCCCTTACCTACGGAACTGAAGCAGTCATTCCCGTTGAGATCGGTATTCCCTCTTACCGAATCGAGACTTTCAATGCTGAGGAAAACGATCGCGAACTTCGTCATAATCTAGACATGTTAGAAAAGAAACGAGAGGCAACCCGACTAAGATTGCCTCCTACAAGCACAACATGGCTCGGGCTTACAATAAAAACGTGAAAGTTAGGCATTTTCGATCCGGCGACCTCGTTCTTAAAAAAGTTCTCAATCCTAGCAAGCTGGAACCCAACTGGGAAAGGCCATACAAAGTTCAGCACTACAACAGGATCGGCACTTACTGGATTACCGACCTTCAAGGAAAATTGCTTAAACGTCCCTGGAATGCCGCACATCTCAAGAAGTACTACTAGTAGGGGACTCATCCTCCCGAACTATATTACTAAAAAGTCGCCAACTTCGCTTTGCTACCCGATCTTTCTCACTTGTTTAGCTTTCTTTATGTATGTTTCTTTTCTATATATACAAATATCCTTCTTTCCAATATTGCTCATCTCTCTGATCACTTGCTATTAATTGCGACTTTTAAAAAAAAAAAAAACACACATACACTTTAAATTGATATCTCATCCCGATCTTTTTACCTTGTATAAATGTTTAAATTTTGTTTCTCCCCGATCGTTTTACCTTGTATAAATGTTAGAATTTTTTGCCTTATTAGTCGATCGTTACTCCATAAAATATGAATGCATTCGACATAAAAGTCCCGACCCAAACTCGGGCCAGCAAAAAATGATTGTTTGCTCATTGATCAAAGAAATTGATCGGGGGTTAAAAACGTCCTAACGTTACCCCCAAGTACTACGATATCCATTACAGTTAACTGAACGATCTTAAAAAAAAAAAAAAAATAGTTCGGTGTACGATAGTACCATATCCCCAAACTGGGGGCATCTATAAGGATGATATCGATGAATGTCAATCAACGAAAATTCAAAGCAATACAATGCAACATTACACCAAAAACTTTCATTTCATTCAAATGAAAAGTTCAATACATCTTTTTACCAAAATAAAAAAGAAAGAAAATACATCAATCTTCAACATGGATCATCTGGTCCTTAGAAGTCGGGGTATCAGAGCGCTCGTTCAGAAGAGAAGGATCGGCAGGAGCTTGAGAGATCGGCATATGTTGGCCAGTGCCCTCACGATCCTTGATCGTTGCTTCATCATCATCTTGGGCCGGCGGATCGGCGGGGGCTTTGGCCGCATCTCGCTGCCTCTTGATCTCTTCCAGAGTGACCATTGATAGATCGGCCTCTGGCATAAGCTGAGTGATAAAGTCCTTAGCTATGTTAAAACCCTTAGCGAGAAAAGGGCTGGTCGTCTTGATCATGAGGCTCTTTAGGTCTGGAGAAGATCGGTAATCCTCAGCCGCCTTCTCAGCAATTTCTTTCTCTGCCTCCTTTGCTCTCCGAAGATCGGCTTCCAAAGCCTCGACTTTTTTCTTGAACCCTTCTTCCCGATCTTTGAGCTTTATTCTTTCATGCTCCAGCAAGGTCTTGAGACCCCGAACCTCTTCAGTTGATTGCTCGACCTGCTCCTTCAGCTTTCTATTTATTACCTCCGTGTTGCCCTTAGCACGCCTCGCCTCCCGAGCTGCTCGAAGAGAGTGAAGCCCTAGAAAAGCGCTCTGAAAATATATATATAAATTGTGAAGAGAAGATCGGGAAAAAATATAAAATTGGGAAGGTCAAACCGACTAAAAATTACCTTAATGGCAGAGTGAGCAAGCTGCTCGGAGATGTCGTTGGGTGCCATCTTGCAGAGAGTTTCTTGGTCGACCGGACCCAAGAGACCCTCAAAAGCTTTCAGGCTCAAAGTCGGGCTGCTCATAAACGAGCTCCCGACTGTGAGACCCGAAAGAGTCAAAGGTGCCCCCAGACCGGCACTGAACCACTCTCCAGCTGGGGCACGTGCAGGGCGGGTCCCCAAACCCGAGCCATCACCAGAACCAGACCCGATCTCCGTAACAACCGGCACCGCAGTAGGAATTTCCTCTGCCGGACGTTTCTTCTTTCAGGCCGGTTGTGACGAAGTCCGAGCAACAGTGACCGGGGTCGAAGAAGACCCAGGAGGAACAGCGGCCCCAACCAAAACATCATCCACGTTAATATCCATGGCTGCCAAGAAAGATAACCCGATTAAAATATATATATATATATATATATATATTATTTTGAGATCAGGGTACCTCTTTTTCTTTTTCTGTTCCTTTGTCTGCTTTTTCTGTCCTCGATCTCCTTTAAAATTCGGAGCTCTTCTGCCCGATTGTATGATCTTATAACGAATCTTCGATACTGTTGAAGAAAGGGTTCTATCGGGCGACCATCCATCGTGAGACTTCTAAAAAGTCGGGGTACAAGATCAGTGGAACGAACCCCGAACTGATAATCCAAGGGTTTCCAAACCCTATCGTCTCTAAGACCGTTGAATCCGCGCTCTTCTCTCCACAAGCGGTCGATCCGACCAACGGTGCGATCAAGTAGAACGGGGCAACGAGTGATCTTGTCCACTGAAAGGAGAAAATTGTTAGATAAACATGGGGGCATATATATAAAAGCAAAAAGATTTAACTAAAAATATCCCGATCTAAACTACCTGGTTCGGACCTCCATTCCCTTGGAATAGGGAAGACATGCTCCTCGTCGGACCCAAACTCACATCCCGGGCCACTAACGAAGAAATAACTATTCTTCCACCCTTTTATGGAAGAGGGAAGATCACCGATGCCCGGCTTCTTGTTTCGGTTGCCCAAGTACCACCATCCAGGAGATGCCCGAGCATTCTCCTTCAAGCAGCACATGCACCTCAACTCGTAGAAGTTCGGTTCCCATCCAAGCGATCTCCACAAAACCGTGAACCCAAGGAGTACTCTCCATGAGTTCGGCGTGAGCATCACTGGGGTCACCCCGAGCTTAAGAAGGACCTCTCTGATGAAGGGTTGGAGAGGAAATCTAAGACCGATCTTGAAAGTCTCTTCGTAGAAGCAGACTTCACCCGGCAGAGCATCGGTGGCACGGATCTCTGGTCCCGGGATTCAGATACTGACAGAGTTCGGAATATGGTAAAGATTCCTAATCTCAGTCTCTCTTTCCTCTCCTAAAAGGTTAATATGAACAAATGGGTACGGAGCTCGGGGAAGGAATTCGTCGACCTCACGATTCTGAGAGGAATTAGGAGGGACAGCTCTGATCGGAGCGACTTCTAAGGTATTGAATCTAGATCTCGACGTACTGGCTCCAGAGCCATCGCGGTATTCCGACCTATGCCGATGCAAGGATGGATCCCGACCCGACATACTTACGCTACTGTTTGGTTAGCCGGAAAACTAGCCGGAAAACTCAAGAAAAGACTCCGGCAAACTCAAAAAGTCGCCGGAAAACTCGAAAAAACAGCGTTTCTAACTCTAGAAAAGGGAAATGATGGTCTAAGAAACGGAAAATAAAAGAAAAATATATATATGATGAAAGAAAGGATGAGAAAGTACCTTATAAACGGAAGGAAAGATTGAAAAATGGAGAATCAAAGGTGTATGAGGCTGGATTCGCGAAACAACTCCGGCGAGATTTTCACAGAGCTCCGACAGCGATTCGAAAAGGAGAAAAGCGAAATGAGGGGGGGAAAAACCCTAGCCCTCTCTTTTAAAACCTACCCGACAAATGATTAATGAGGTCGCGACACGTGGCAACGATTGAATCGATCGAGAAAAACAAATAATGAAGGCTGCAAACTGTCACCTCGATCTCGATTCCCAAGTAACGGCTGAGGCTGCAAACCGTCACCTCGATCATGATTCCCAAAATCACAGGCTGGAGGCCGCAGACCTTCATCTCTAACACACTTCCCTAGCGACGGCTGACGCCTCGAAAAACCAAACAACGATCAAATCATGAGCTCCCTAGATCAACACTTGAGAGAATCGAAGTTGAATAAACCGATCATCGATCCTCTAAATAAACAAGCTTTACTTCTTGAACAGACGCTTCAATTATTTTTTACACCTGATCAAGTTCCAGAATCCAGAAACTTCCTCGATCGATCGAAATCTTCGAATTCAAGTAACACCGATCTAAGTTATCACAGCAAGACGGCGGACCGATCAATCAACACCCGTTTCACAGATCCTATATACTTGTGAAAATTCGTCTATATTGAAAATTCACAAGTAGGGGGCAAATGAAGTGGGAGAAAACGGCCGACCGATCTCCTAATGACACGTGGATGAAACGTCTACCCGATCATCCATGTTGATCATTTCGAAATGTCCCAAGTGACACCCTATCGATTTCTTCTGCCCGAACTCTACAAGGCCAGCTGTAAAGTGGACACTCATTATGCTAGCAGCCTCTGCGACCTGCGGGTTCTGACACCTGATATTAGACAGTGACAGCCCATCATAAATTGGAGAAACGGTTACATAAATATCCTGAAAGGATATTTCCGACCCTACCCCGTACGGACATCAAGTATTACGATAAGCAATCGACCTTATAAAAGGTGAAGGTCACATCCGATACGAGGTACGCACAAAAACCCTACCCCACCATCAAATATTCTCTCTGTTTTCTCTCTGAGCACTGACTTGATCGTCGGAGCTTTACAGGTGGAGCACTACACCGGTGTGAGATCCCAAAAAACACATCGTTCCGATCCCCGATTTAGGTATATTCTACCTTACCACTTTTCGACATCATCACTAGTGAGCAGCTCTTTGCTCACTAGGTAGTGAGCAGTCCTTGGATGGGCGACACAGAGGTGCATTTGAGGATCTAATGGCTAGGGCAGAAAATGTGAATGTGAGTGTCATTTTGAGACTAAAAAGCCACATTAACGTCGTTAACTGATCCGTGAGACTCTCTCCTCACTTCCCCAAATTTTTTGTTTCTCTCTCTTCACAATCCAAAGGTCTCTCTCCTCAAAACCCAAATTTCATCTCCCCCCCTCTCAATGGCTACTACAATGGAAAACAAAACCCATTCATCATCACAACACTCCTCACTCCAACATTATTCGATACACAAATAAATTCTACCAGGTAAATCTAGGGTTTCAAACTCACTATAAATCTAGGGCTTCTATCATTTTAAACTCAAAATCCCTAAACCTTACCTCTAATATTAGATTTGCTCAATCTTGCAAGTAAAGTTCGTTTGGTGCTCCATGGTGTCCTTTGAAGCTAGGGTCTTGAAAAAACACGCGCATCTTTGCTTCGGGATCAATCTCTGGAGGTGAATCACCGGGAAAAATAGTGAAGTTATTGTAATTTCCATTTCTCCCTTTTGATTTATACATCTAATTAGAAAAATGGGTTTGAGTGCTATGTATTCTCTGTAAAATGGTTTTTTTTTTTGGGAATGTGGATTTAGGGTTAGGGTTAATAAGGAGATAAAAGGGAGAAGGAATGTGATGGGCTTTTTCTGCTTTTTTGTAAGATGGTGGGTTTGATAATTTGTTGCAGAAATTTAGAAAATTTTGATGCTTGGGATCAATATTGTGGATTGGGACTGTAACTCATTTGCTTTCTATTTTTTCTCTGTGAATTAAACCTAGATTTTGATGCTTGAGATCACTTGGAAAATTTTGATGCTTTTATTAAATTATTCTAACGAAAGTTGTGAAGAATGAGAGATAGTAGACTAATGTGAAAGTTATGAAAACGGAAGATGGAGAGATAGTAAACTAATGTGAGAGATAGTAGACTAATGTAATGTGATAGTAATTGCAATGTTAACAGCGTTAACAGTGGTTTTTAGTCCCAAAACGACATCTCCATTTGCATTTTCTGCCTCAACCATTGGATAGGCCATGTAGCTTCCGTGTCGCTTTTTTAAGGGCTGCTCACTACCTAGTAAGTAAAGGGCAATTCACCAGCAAATCCGGATGCCCCCCCCCCCCCCCACACACACACACACATATATACATTTTTGAGATAGCACGCGCACACACACACATATATATGCACACATTTTTGAGCTAGCACTTTGATTCTTTTTATTTAGAAACCACAACCGTACCACACCATAATAAATGACTTGCCTCACATCTTTCACTTGAATTGTGTCCTTTGCCATATATCTATATAGTGAAATGTTCTAGTTAGTTATACCTTACTTTAACTAAAATCAACTAAGAAATCCAAGCTTATGGATTTTTTTTTTTTTTACAATGAATCATGCATTAAGTGAAAGAAATCCAATGGTTTGGATATCTTAGCTTATTTTTAGTTAAAGTAGTGTATAACTGACTAGAGCACTTCTATATATGTATATATATATATATATTGCATCAATATATGTCTAGCTAAGACATGTATATATTGACTCCTAACAAGATATATTCAACGTTATGGTCTCAATCCAACCTAAATGCCTAATCTTATAGGTGGATGGTCCAATACAATTATATGAAACTATAGCAAACTTAACATTTCATTTAGGTAATGTGGGACAGAGTGGATTCTATTTTTCTTAACTCTCATTCACATACTGCTTTGATACCATATTAAGTTTCCATTTTAACATAAAAAGCTTAAGCTTGTAAGTAAAGGGCCAATACAAGTATATGAAGTTATATTAAGACTTTTATTTCGGCAATATAGAATAGAGTGTATTTTATTCTTTTACACTCAATATAGCACTTTGATTCCTTTTATTTAAAAACTTCCACTGTGTGTGTGAGATTAAAGTGAATACGACAATGGTTGAATTTTATTTTTATTTTTTTAAGATGGACCAGACCCACGACTATTAGGGAGTTTAGGAGTAAGAATAAATTTCTATTGTTTATATATATATATATAGAAACGATCCATTGCAGTCCGGACTGCAAATGGACTGCACGATCATTTGGCCGTGTTCCAGTGGTCGGTTCCAAATTTCGACCGTTGGATGCTCACCTCCCGCATGCCACGCCTGCAAAAAATAGCCGATCCGACGGTTGGAATTTTGTAAAACCAACCTTAAGCACACAGAAATTACCAAAGACTATATATATATAAATTGCAATCCACTGCAATGGATCGTTTATATATATATATATATAGTTGTCTCATTTTCCAATCGTCATTTTGCTTCTAAATTTTAGATACATATTTATATTTTTTTATTTGTTATACTAAACTTTTAAGGTTTATGGTAATTAATTTAAAAAAAAAATTATGAAAATAATTTGTTTAGACTACTAAACAAATTAAATTAGGTCAACATAAAGTACACATCACTAGGTGTAAAGCCTAGTTTTTGGCCCCAATTAAATAATGCCATCTTTTGAGTTGAAAGCTTCAAATTAGTAAAATTTCTTCCATTCAACCACTTTGTTCCTTCTTTCTTTTACTCAATTGATCATTTTCAATTTTCTTAAACTTTGATCCATTCTTCTCCTCTAAATTTCACTTTCAACCACATTAATCAACCCTAAACCCTAATGCAAGTTTTTAATATATAGTTTTGTTGAGGATAATGATAATTATTAGTGGGCGTCGGTAACTTGTAGTTTATAATTATGATTAATTAATCACTGAGAAAGTAATTTTAAGTAAAAAGGTATACAATCTCCATCACCTTAATTTGCATGGCTTTGGTGTACAATCTCCATCACCTTTGCATGGCTTTGGTCAATCCACTAAGGGGGTTAAAATGAATCAATCAGTAGTAACTTGCAAGAAAGTACCATTTCTCTAATCCTCACCTCAAACATTGAAATTCTGTTTGGATATATCTACTCATCTGAATACCATTCACAACAGCCAGCAAGTAGCAGCCAAATACTTTCTAGATGATTCGCCTAATTTTGACACATAGTATTTTGAGAAATGGTACGTTGGATTCAATATATATTATGTATATTAAAATATTATATTGATCCAACGGCAGGTTTTAAAATATAGTGAAATGATCAAGTCAGTCTAAATCAGGCTGAGTCATCAAATACTTAAATGGCCGTTAAATCTCGTCCATTTGAATAATGATCGATCTAAGCTACTTGAACGATCTAACGGTCATTTAAGTATTTATTGACTTAAGATAAGTCAGTATTTATTTATTAGATCATAACTCTTAAAATAAATAAATTAAGAATTTTTTCACAGATTTTTTTTTTTTCAAAACTGCGATATTTTTTAAAAATCAGCTTTTCATTTAATGTAATTTTTAGCATACATGATATGTATTGACAGAATATTTAATCCAACAATCGTTTCTCAAAATATATATTTTAAGTCACTAAAACCTAACAGCATAATATATATATATATATATATATATGTTGTGGTTGATGAATTGATGAGTCAGCCCAAATCGGATCACAGATTAGATCATCTGCCGTCCTCTTGTCCATTTCTAAATAGTAAATATTAAAGTACTGCCTTGTCTCGTCTGTTTGAAACCTTCCACTCTGCAAATCAAGTGTGGTCATGTGGAGTATTATTATTATTATTATTATTATTATTATTATTATTATTTTAAATCATTATTATTTTTCTTGACATGTGTTAAAGCTTAATTTTATATTCTTAATAATATTTAGAGCTATGTTCTATGAAATCATTTTCTTACAAGGATGTGTTAAATTTAAAGGCAGTTAGATCACATACATGAAGCAGCTGGAACGGGAGCATGCCCCTTAAAAATAGGAGGCATTTAATAAAATTGCGCCACGGTCTGTACATAGATTATTTGAGGAAATGATAGAGAAAATATTTCTCAAACTTATCCAAGACTTTCATATTTTTACGGAGGGGAGAATTTGAAAAAAATAAATAAATAAATAAAGAATTAAATCATTTGTCTCATTATTAAGGACACATTAGGGAAATAATTTTTTAGGAATGTATAGCTTTTTTCTACTATTTAGGCTGTCATTTTTCAATTGTAGAGAAGTGTCTTATAGTGAACTAGTACAGTGAAGTTTAATTCAATCCAAGTTGTGGAATATAAATCCCTTTTTACTTTACCATAAAATTGATTAAAGAATATAGTTTGGCATTTTAAGCGCGCATGGATAAATATTATCGAGTGGAAAATATTACTTTTATTGATGATGTCATACTATCTTATATCTATGTAGAGGCGTGGAATCCGTTCCATATGATCTTGTTGTATAGATTCAAATTTTGAAAACGGCCACTTTTTATAATATTGACGGTTATGACTACTACATCTAATTCATCGATCCCTTCTATAACCGTGCTCTAATGAGACCAACACTGTATAATAATAACTCTATAAGTTATAGGCGAGGCCGCATGGTAAAAAAAAATGAAAAATGAAATTCATTTAATTCTGTTTCTTAAGTCTCCAATCTACCTTTCTAAAAATTAACCCCAAGGGGCAGATCACTTGGCCAAAAACCCTTGGAAACCAAGGTGAGGTCATGAGTTCGAACCTTGGGGCCAGCTCCCCGGACGTACAGCATAGCAAGGTTGGTAGGACATCCTTCTAGTGACGGATAACTAATTCCTGGATCCCAACTACTATTCGAGTCCGCGTCTTAATAATGATTTAAAACTGGTTTTCCTCTTCTTGGTTTACTGTCCTTGGGATCGATTCTGCAGAAATAATTTGAGAATGCAAATGGTAATCATAAATTATCCTATTTAGAATTCTCAAAAAAGTATCCACCGAGTTGTTCTCATTCTGGAATATAACTCTATTCCTGAAGTTCCAAATGGCCCACATAACAATGCATTTCATCTCCAATATAAAACAAGCATCATGTGTATCAGAAAATGTAAAATCATCACTAAACAACCAATAGAAATTCCTGCAAATTCTTGAAGCTTATAAGCTAGTGGAGATATAAACCAAAACCTGCAAGCAGAGGGACAATCCAAAAATAAACCTTCAACTACTGTTTCTTCTTGTTGATGGAAAAGGGGGCACAATGTCTCCACCCTAGCTCATTCCTTTTTTGATGAGATTTGACGCAACTGGGAGTGCTTTATGAATACATTTCCAAATTAAGGTTTTGATTTTATGGTTGATTTTTATTTTCCAAATCAGTTTCCAGTTTTTCTGAGACATATTCCCATTCGAAGAAGATGGTCTATCAGAGTTGCAACTTTTATTCTCATTAATAATGTGATATCCCGATTTGACAGAGTAATAACCATTGCCATTAAAGTGCAAAATTAAGTTATCATTGCTACTAACATGACTCAATGAAATAGTCACAATCTGATCCGCTATTTCAGCTGGAAGTCAGTTTTGAAGAAGATTTCTTTTCCGTACTCTTTCATTTGAGTCAATAACATCACTCACAAAATTGATGGGGCAATCGTTAGGTTTTATCATGTTGATGAATTGATGAGTCAGCCCAAATCGGATCACAGATTAGATCATCTGCCGTCCTCTTGTCCATTTCTAAATATTAAAGTACTTCCTCAAATAATTTATGTACAGACAATATTGCATGTGGCGCAATCCTATTAAATGCCTCCTATTTTTAAGGGGCATGCTCCTTCATGTATATATATATATATATATACATTATGAGGCCCACCTTACGCAAGGTTACGTAAGGTCCCCTCCATATGGCCAATTTTATATGACAGTTCGTAAAACTGACCGTTGGATTAGATGATCATCTTCTGTATGTCATGCCTGCAAAAAATCACAGTGATCCGACGGTTGGTTTTTGAAAAATCTACGTTAAAAAAATTGTGATATTTTGAAGAACAAATGAGTTGCATATTTTCACAACGACTTTTTTCAAAAACCAACCGTCGGATCACTGTGATTTTTTGCAGGCATGACATATAGAAGATGGACATCTAATCCAACGGTCAGTTTTATGAACTGTCATGTAAAATTAGACATATAGAGGGGACCTTACGTAACCTTGTGTAAGGTGGGCCTCATAATAGCATTTCTGTATATATATATATATATATATATAGGGTGTCCGGGCCAGTTTACGCGCACCTTCACTAAACCCCGGGTGATCGTAATACCCTACTAACCACGGACACCGGATAAGACACAAGACAAATACCTTGGGTAGGTGGCCCAGGAGATTCGAAACGGGGATCTCGGACTTGATATGCGGAAGCCCAACCATCTTAGCTAAAAAAAAAAAAAAAATTCTCTAACATATCCAAGACTTTCATAATTTTACCTAGGGGAGAATTTGATAAAAAAAAAATTAAATTAAATTAAATTAAATATATAAAGAGTTAAATCATTTACCTCATTATTAAGGACACATTAGGGAAACAATTTTTTATGAATGTATAGCTTTTTTCTAATACTTATTGAAATAAATTATATGAAATTTTTTTGAAGAATAAGATAATTTCACAAAATTCTCTTAAATTTTAAATTTGAACAAATAATCCTTCTATGCTATAGGTCATGTTGTCGATGGCGTGTTAACTGTAAGGGCATTTTTTGGAATGAATATTGTGATCAGGCAAACTCTATTTCTCCCTTTATATATTAGTATAGATTATTATTATTATTGATGGCTAGAGAATATCAACATCTCATAAGAGGGGATCTAGAAGAGATTTCAGTCGGCATTTGAACATTTTACTAGCACGACAACGTTGCATCACAAAGTGTTCAAGCAAAAACGAACAAGAAGAAGAATAAGAAAAAAGTGAGATGGTGGAAAAAAAAGAAACATAGAAAAGGATATATTTATATTTTCCCACCGAATCTCTGACTAAAATGAAAGAAACAAAATTTCTCTGGCGGCATGTCAAAAAATCTTGAAATTGAATAATATTTAACTCTAGATTCTTTATGCTTTGTTTATTTATATATATATATAACCAACCGTCGGATCACTGTGAATTTTGACAGTCATGCCATATAGAGGAGATGCATCTAATCCAACGGTCAGTTTTACGAACAGTTATCTAAAATTGGCCATATAGAGCCGGCCTTATAGTATCATCCCTATATATATATATATATATATATAGTTTGGAAAGAAATCTGAGATATAATTTAAACATCCCAGAAACCTTTGTAGTTGAGTTTTATCTTTGATAATGTCGGGAAATTTATTGACAAAATCAATTGACCGATCGATTGGTAATATAGTTCCATGGTGGATATTATATCCTAGAAATCTAATTTTAGTTTTGAAAAGTTCTATCTTTTTAGCAGACAGAACCAATCCTTTATTTTTAATAACATGATAGAATATATTAAGATGTTTCCAATGTTGTTCTATTGAATTAGAAAACACTAGTACATCATCAATATAAAGTATTGTGAAATTGATGTATGGAGTAAAGATATCATTCATAATGTTCTGAAATTCCGATGGAGCATTTTTTAATCCAAAGGGCATAACATTCCATTCGAAATGTCCGAAAAGAACTGTAAATGCAGTTTTATATTTATCTTCTTCATGAACCTGAATTTGCCAAAACCCAGATTTCATATCAAATTTTGAAAATACTTTTGCATTTGCTAGTTTTTGGATCAAATCCTATTTGTAGGGCAATGGGTACCGAATCCATTGCAATACATCATTTAAAGGCTTATAGTTAATTACTAGTCTAGGTACACCTCTTTCAATTTCTGAAGCTTTTTGAACATAAAAAGCTGCACAGCTCCAAGGGGACTTACTTGGCCTGATAAGCTTTTTCTTGAGAAGATCCTTTATTTCTTCAATGCAATGTTTTAACAGTTCTTCTTTCATTTGGATTGGCATGGCCTTTGTAGGAATATCATTTTCATTAAATTCTTTTATATAAGGGAGTTTAATAATATGTTTGTTCCTTTCCCAGAAAGCATTAGGATGATCAGAACAAACTTCTGATTCTAACTTCTTCTGGAATGTAACAATTTCTTGTTGAACTATCCTATGTTCTAATTGCTCCTTTATTTTTCTATGAGCAATTTCCTTTTTAAGAAATAACAACTGATTAATCATTCTTTCAATCACATTGAGTTCAGGGAGAATTGATAATGTTTTCAGAAGATTTAAATCTTTTAATTGTGGAGGACTAATGAATTGGAACACAATTTGTTTTCCATTTACATTAGTATAGACTCCATGGTTATCAACTTGAAAAGGTTGAATTAAGTTTAAAAATGGAGTTCCTAAAATCATATTTTGTCCAATATTCTTGACAAGAATAAAGGGTGTTTTAAGACAAATACCTCCATTGCAAACATGTGCATTTGTAAGTTTATAGTTTATGAGAAGTTTACTACCATTTGCAGTGTTTAATTTCTCTTTTGTAGTTTCAAAGTATTTAATAGGGATTAACCCTTCCTGGATGCAATTGAGATCTGCACCAGAATCAATTAACGCTATAGTATCAAGTTCGAATTCTTTATTAATTATAATGGTTAATCTAACATGCCATTTCTGATAATTGACACGGGTTATAAGATTAATATAAGGATCTTCTTGTTGTTCAGAATCTGATTCTTCTTGTTCTTCTTCAATTATTGGAGAAGAAGTTTTAGAAGCCTTATCATGAATTTTTTGTAAATTAAGATTGGTGACTTTCAGTTGAAAATCACTAATATCCTTTTCACTGGTTTCTTTTAATTCTTTTAATTCTTTACGGATCTGAATCACTTCTTGTTGTAAATCACTTATGGTAACATTTTTATCTTGTTTATTATTTTTAAATCTATCAAATATTTCTTTTAAATCATAAGAAGTTTTACTGGTGTGTTTATGTTCATCTTCGAGATTTTTTCTTAACCTAGTAAGATAGTTTTTCCGTTTTATAGGATCTTTAACTTCATCAATTAGTTCTATAAGAATATCTTGTTCTTTAGTGATTACATTGATACATTTACAGTTTTCTTTAATTCCTTCTTCAGAATCATTAGGATTTTCATCCTCTTCTTCTGAAGAATATATTTCATCAACTTGAAGTCCTTCTTCTTCTATATCAGATTCTTCTGTATAGAGTAGAATACTTGTAAGTTGTTGTTTAAGTTTATCAGACACACTTAATTCATTTATCTTCTTCTTTACTAGACAATCTTTTGCAATGTGGCCCATTCTTCCACATTTGTAGCAAGGTCCAGTAGGAGCTTAGAAGATGATGGTTGTAACCATTTGTTTACAAAATTTTGACCAGGTTTCTTGGTTCTAGTATTTTTCCTAAAAGGTTTTCTTGTAGAAGTAGATTGTGAGGTTGTATTTGTACTAGTTTTAGCACTTTTCTTCTTGGCTTTCTTTTCTTTCTTTTTTGCCTTCACCGAAGGGGCCAAAGATTGAGAGGAAATACCAAATTGTTCACAGAAAGAACCTAATTCTTTCTTTCCTTCTTTTCTGTCTTGTTGTCTTAGCTTATAATCAGTACACCTAGCTATTCCCTCAGCTTGGATTGTGCTGATTAAATCTCCATATGTGAGATCATCATATGGTATAGTTCCATTATTTTGTTCTCTTAACTTAGTTCTAACTTTATCTCTAAAATGAGTTGGAAGTCCAGCAAGGAATTTTTCTTTCCAAAACATTTGGCTACAATCTTCTCTCATCATTACTTTAGTAAGGAAGATGTCTTTATACCAACGAAAATCTTCAAGTTTAGGGCATTTTAAATTAGTCAAAAGATCAGAATCTTTATCCTTAAGTTTAGATGGATCACCAATAAAATGTTTAGTTATGGCGAAGATTAAGGTTGCAACTGCATCCTGGATATCTTCTCCATCCTCATTTTTAATGGCAATTCCAAGTCTATCAGTTTTAACAGCAGTTAAAATTGTGTCTCTTTTAGTTTGGTTGAGATAATGATCCCACCAGCTTTTCAATTGACCAGTAAATCCAGATACTAATGCCTGAGCAATAGTATGGTCCGAGGTATCTGGATTTTTGGTTTTATAAGCTGTACAGACCATCGTCATTTCTTGAAGTGTATTTATAATGTGATACTCAGTTTTATTATCTATGTTCCATTCATAAATAATTCCTCCTTGATATGCAGCCTGGTGGAAAGATCCTCTTTCTTCCATAGCCATATCAGGAAAGGTAATTCTAGGATAGAAACTTCTTAAGGGTTGGGCATTATTGTATATTTTATTAATTTCTAGTTGATTATCTTCTGGTAAGAAACCTTCTTTATCAGAATCAGTTTCTTCATAGATTCGGTCTAAAACTACAACAGTTTTAGAAGTAGTTAGCCTAGAAGTTTGTAAGGGAGTGTCTGGAATTACAGTTGTCCCTATTGATTCTTCAATACCTTTAAGTTTTCTATCAATTATCTCGAAAATGTCTCTTGATAATTCCTTGTTATTTTTCTTAGGAATCTCATGAGGTCTGAACAGAGGAGTTTCATCTGCCTTTTTAGGAAGATGATCATTCTTCTGGACTAGATTTTCAACCCGAGATAGTTGATCTCCTATCGTTTCAAGATACTGGTTGGTAAAATTAATCTGTTCACTAATTTTATTATTATCTTTTTTATAAGGGGAAGCTACAACAGTAGATCCTCTTACAGGAATCTCAAATTGTTCCATGGGAGGATGAATAGATTCCCTGGTTGTATTTGGAGATACCTGCCATGATTTAGTTGTTTTGGTTAAAACATTTAACTCCTTTTTACTTTCATAAATTTCAAGCCACTTAAAGTAGCTTATTTGAAATTTATGAACATTCATATAGTTATAATAAAGGTCTCTTAAGAGTTCAGTTTCATCTTTGTTATATTTATTGAAATAAGCTTTTCTAAGTTCACGATTTTCTTTACTCATAAAATCTTCACTTAAGAGAGTTTTATTAATTTCAAATTCTTTCTCTATGACATAGAGTTGTGGATCCTGAACTTGTGAATATGTTGGCGACATATTTTCACTTTCAGTCTCCTCATTTTTATCTTCTGAAGGAGTGGTAGTATAATAAGGTTGGGGAATATCTGAATTCCGTACCCCAGATAAATCTGGGATTCTTTGTTCAAATATCCTAGTTGGGATAGAAGATGTAGAGGATCTAGCATCTTCTACAGGGATCTTATTATCAGTTGATGGAAGCCTAAAGGAATTTCTTCTTCTATTGAAGCTAATTCCTACACTCCCATCACTATATTCTACCATTCTTCTTATCCTAGAAGTTGCAGTTTCAGGTTGTTTAGGTGGAGGAAGTACTTTGCGGAGCCTCCATTCATCTGGAAAGGTTAGCTCATGCCAAAGTATCTTCTTTGGAGTTATAAGTTCACCATGTTCTTTAGCATTAGTTTGTAAGAGAAGAGTCTCTCCTCTTTTAGACAAAGTTTTAGCTCTGGGATCTAAAAAGGTAGTAAAAACCTTATACCTGATCCTAGAGAGAAGTATGATAGGATGTGTTCCTACCATAGTTTCAGAGTTATGAATCTGTAAGTTTAGGGTAAGAGTATGTAAAATATTTTCATCCTTAAGACTTACACTAAAGTTAGGGAAACAGTTGAAATAAACAGGACCATCATGAAGGCCTGCTTCGATTCCTCCTAACATAGATTTATCAAAGTTAAGCAGCCGACAGTCCCTTAACGCCATGAGAACAGTCATATCTAGACCTTCTCTGAGTAAAGGTTATACTGCTACTTGGACTAGTCCTATGTGTAGGAAGTTAAAGTTTTCCTGTCGATATCGAGCTATGGACTCTTTATCGAACAGTTGGATAGTTTCAAACTCATCTCTAAGTTCAAAAGTTTTTTCCTGAGTTTGGATATTTAGATCGGAAAAGAACTCGAAAGTTCCCCGATGATAAATATCTTTTCCAGGTACTTTAGGAATTTTCCAGTTATCAAAGTTTACATTATCCATATTAAAATTTGACTCTTGTTTATTTACTGTTTCAGTTTCTTTTCCCTTTCGGGAGGACGATGATGCCATCGACAGAGTTCGTGAGAGAAAACTCATGTTGTCTGTTTCCCTAGGATTGCCTCAATCGGCGTTTCTATCCTAAGTCCTCTATTTCAACCTAAGGCCTGCCTCACTGCGGGTCTTACTCACACTCTGCTGCCCGACTTACTTCGGCGATCTGACACCTAGTTTACTATAGAGTTCTACAGTCAACCCATGCTGTTCCCACTCACTCCCTAGACTAAAGTGTCTTAGTATTGTTGATCCGAAAGCTTTTAAAATTATCCAGACTGATGCCTCAGGTATAGGGTTTGGCGGAATTTTATTACAAAAAATTGACAATAAAGAAAAAATTGTTAGGTACCATTCTGGTACTAGGAACCATGCCCAACAAAACTATTCAACTATCAAGCAAGAAATTTTGTCAATTGTTTTATGTATTACAAAATTCCAAAGTGATATTTTAAACCAAAAGTTTTAGTCCGCGTTGACTGCCAGGCGGCTAAATCAGTTTTACAAAAGGATGTAAAAAACTTGGCATCAAAACATATTTTCGCCAGATGGCAGGCAATATTATCTATTTTTGATTTTGATATAGAATACATTAAGGGAGAAACGAACTCTGATCCAGACTTCCTAACCAGAGAATTCATTCAGGGAGATCGATCCAATACCTCCTAAAGGAAGAGGAGGCGGCAAGCCACCACAACAGAGAAATCCAGAAAAATCAACTGCCCTCATAACTACAGCCGATTATTATTCCTCCACTGTCCCAGGAAAATCAACTAGATTAACCAGATCATGGGCTGATCTTGCTGAGGATGAAACTCTTCAACTTTGCCCAAAGAGCACTCCAGAACGATGGGCTGAGCAAAGCTTAGCCTGTAAACAATATTCACCAGAACAGTACTTGTCACTCTCAGAAAAAATGAGTACATCTTCAGCAGTTGTCAGACATCAGACATTTGCTGAGGCAACTTCTTCAAAAAACTCTGTGGTGGCCTCCAACCCCACAACAACTGTTTCAAAAAATTTGAAAACTGAGCAATTTGATATTGCTCCCCCACCAAAATCAAAATATTTTCAAAAAACTGAATACATTGACATCATACCTATGGAAAAGGAATTTGCAGGTATGGGTCCAATTGAAACTGCAGAAAAACTGTTTTCTAAAAAATTTCATTATTTTACTACCGAGTTTAACAAAACTCAGAAATTTTATGAATTTATTTTAATGGATACTAAATCAGCTGTTTTCAAGCATCACTGTGATAAAGCTGATGAAACTCTCATAACTCATTCTACTTGCCGAATTCTTCAGTTTATTTCACTCTCTGAATGGGGTCAGGATCCCATCAGACCTAGAAAATTTTCAAAAAATTTCCAGCCACCTTATTTCAACTACCTTGATTACCATCATGCATGGTATAACACTTTTTATTTTCAGAATAAAAACTTCCGTCATACATGGATGCTTTTTTTCGATAAAAGCTTCTCCCTTAATGTCCCAAACTGGGTTTTTGATTGGTGGAATTTATTTGGTCCTATACCAGAAATTTTCCCTCCTATCATTCTTGAAGGATATCAGATCTTTCAAGAAAAAATCCGTCCTCAACCTTTCCAAGTCCATCATCCTAAAATGTTATTATATTTTGGACATTTTAGTTTGGCTTGGACTATGTACTGGAAATATGATTTCAAGCAAACTAATCAAGTTCCCCGACTAATCAGAAACTTTTATGTTAAATGGTGGGATAACTCTTTGATAGATCATATCCTACCAGAAAAAATTCAAAACTGGTTCAAACAGCATCCTACAATATGCAGCACAGTTCTGCTGATGCCGCAAGGGTTTTTTTGGACAAAAATAAGATCATGCATCAACTATCTATTGCCCCGTCAACTTCAAAGAAAGAATTGAAAAAGCAACTTTTGACTGCTGCCTCAGAACTTCATAATGATGATGAAGAGGAAGAAGAATCTCCATCCTCAGAAGCAGAACTTGGTTTGGATGTAGATGATATCTTCAGTCCTACAGGGTTTTTAGGATAACTACTGTAATTTTCCCCGTTAATTGATTTGTCTCCATACGGGAATAAACTTTCAGAACTGTGCACCGAAAGTGGATTTGTCTCCACTCGGTTGATAGAACTCGTCAGGCGCCGAAAGGATTCACGCGTGACAAAAGAATCAACTTTTGCTACAGTAAAAGTCGTTACTGTTTGGCACTGTAGCAGTAAGATAAGTCAAAAGGAAACTCAAGTGTTGATCATGTGACCGACACTCAGAACTATTTCAGAACTGTTGCCATGTGAAGCTATCATTAGCTTCGGATGCTAAATGCTTTCTCTCTTCCTATTTAAGGAGAGCTGAATTCATTTGAGAACTCAGAGTTTACTTCCCCTTCCCTCCTCAGTAAACTTCTCCGAACCCCTTTTTGAGAGTAACCCCTCATCCTAGGTGTTCGTCTTCTCCAAGTATTACTTCTTGTAAGTTTTACTTGTTTATCTGTAACTTTATTTATAAATTGACACTTTGAAATTTTCATTTATCTGTGTTTTTATTATTTATATTATCTTTTGAATATTGTTTATAAACTGCTTCTTTTTCTGCATCTCTTCCTGGGTCACAATGGTATTAGAGACGCTATTATCAAGTGCACCTGATGCATCTTGCATCAGTGCCCTCTTGTAGAGCCACTTGCGATGAAAATTTTGGAAAACTGACCGTTCGATTAGATACCCCTATAATGTATGTCATGCCTGCCAAAAATCATAGAGATCCAACGGTTGGTTTTTGAAAAATGTAACTTTGAAAAATTATGACATTTTTGTTCTTTAAAATGTTATCATTTTTTAGCAGTCAGTTTTCTCAGAAACCAACTGTTGGATCACTATGATTTTTGGCAGGCATAACATACATTATTGGGGTATCTAAACCAACTGTTGGATCACTGTGATCGATTAAGGTCCTAATCTTAAGTTTTTATATATAGAGATATATATATATATATATATATATATACCTACAACTATACCTACATCCCGTCTCCATTTTTTTTTTCCAGGTTTGCTTGTTGAAGGTAGAAAGTTAACTTTACCCTTAATTTAAACGTTGTTAGACACTATATTATTTTATGTAGTTCATGAGAAAAATTGTTGCAATCAAAACCATATGGGGTAACTTGAAAATGACCTATAACTCAAGGAACAAAGTGTAACATTCTTCTTCTTTTTTTGGGGGTTTTTAGTCATACTTCTATTTTTTTTTTTTTTTTAAGTGGTTTAGATTAATAGATCCAAGAAAAAAAGTACTAGCCCATGGGGTCCTTACGGGTTGCCATTAATAGATGAAAGTCAAATTTTTCTATTTTTAAGACTAAACTACCCTTGTCAGATTTAGTTTTTCCAATAATCCTTAATTCCTTTTTTAATATTTTTATTTTTATTTTATCTCAATTTCAAATTTGAATTATTTAGGAAGATATAATATTAATTATTTTAATTTATTCAATTATCTCATATATTCAGGTTTTTATTGGGATATTATTCAACTTATCATAATTAAATTATCTCATTTATTCCTGGTTTCTTCTCCAAATGAAGTTGAGTATACAAAGATAGTATACATTTGAGTATTGTTTTTGGATGAATAATAGAAGTGAAATTTTTTAGAATTTTGGTATACGAACATATATATTTCTTCAAATGTCATTTTCATATATGAACATATATATTTTGTGTATGAAATTGTAAAATTGCTAAGGAATATATATATATATATATCAGAGGTGCTATGGTCACGTGCACTTGATGCATCTTGCATTAGATGCCCTCTTGTAGAGCCACTTGTACTATAATTTGGAAAACTGACCGTTGGATTAGATACCCCTATAATGTATGTCTTGCCTGCCAAAAATCACAGTGATCCAACGGTTGGTTTATGAAAAAATTGACTGCTAAAAAATAATAACATTTTAAAGAAAAAAAATTCATAGTTTTTCAAAGTTACATTTTTCAAAAACCAATCGTTGGATCACTGTGATTTTTTTTGCAAACATGACATACATGATAGGAGTATCTAATCCAACGGTCAGTTTTTCAAAATTTTCTTCGCAAGTGACTCTATAAGAGGGCACCTGGTGCAAGAAGCATCAGGTGCACATGATATTAGAAGTTCTGATATATATATATGTGTGTGTGTGTGTCCTTATTCAATCTATTTGATTAATTCAAAACATTAAAAATCAAAATTTTATACTAATAAGTTTATGATTTTCCTCTCAAAATGACATACATATAAATACACTGGAATAACACACATGAATATGAATAAGGATTAAGGAGTATGAATGTATACATTAAAAAAAAAAAAGAATTTCATATGTTTCATGGTTAAATATTCTACTTTTTTTTAGCACTAGTAGCGCCAAATATTAATGTACAGTTTGGCGACATCCGCCGAACTCCTATAGGGGAATATGATGGTGGCAGGGGGTTGTTCTACTAATGGGAGGTGGTGGTTCTACTACACCGATGTATTGCACTGTATTTCCCAAACTTTGGCTGGACTCAGTGTTAATTGTTAAAAGGCATGGGATGATAATTATGGGCACAAGATGGCTTTAAAATTTTAATATTACTTGTATTGATGGCAACTAATTCTAGAAGACCCTGTTTATGATAATTGATTTGTACATAAAGTTATATAGTACAGACAAAATAGAAGGAGGATGCATGCAGGATATATATATAAATCCCATTTAAAATGGAAAAAGACATTTTGTCAATTTGTCATGCTGTCATGTCATGGACTATCTAATTGGATTTCTTATGAAGCAGCATGTTATTAATTTAGTTAGAACTTCACTCAAGTTTTAAAATGTTTATTTTATTTCTCCCAAAAATATATTTATTTTACAAAGAAAAATATTCTAATGGTCGGCATCTATCGATCTATATTTATATTACTTATAAAAGTCCCAATATTGGAAAAACTTTTGATGGGTTAAAATGTCCTCGCATTAAATGTTAAAGACACTTTTACCCTCTTGCAATATTAATTACCCAAAATCTCTTTAATTTTTTTTTTAAAGTCATTTTTTCAATTAATTTTTTAATTCAACAAGTTATCAACAAAGTTTGATCTTTTTTGAGTGTTTTGAAGATTTTTTTTTATAAAAATAAAGAACAATAAATTTTGTCAAAAAAGAAAAAAGAAAAAAAAGTGAGAGAGAGATTTGCCTTTTATTAGTTACAATAAAGATACTCTAAATTAAATTAAAATTCTATTAATAAGTATGATTTCATAAAATATCATAAATTTAAATAATTTTTTTTCAAATAAAATTATTTTATTTTATTTTTTTATTTTATAAATACCTATATAACTTGATTGTAAAATAACTGAATATTTTCAAAAAAAAAAATTAAAAATAAATGCAATTTTGCTACTAATTTTATCAAACAATTTGGTTTTATTTCTACTATGAAAATTACGTAACATACTGAATTCATATTTATTGCTTTAATATTATTTTTACATCATTTTAAATCTCTAAAAATCTTTATAAATGAAAGTTTTTAACAACTTTAGTTATTTATTTTAGTTGTATTATTTATAATATAGTTGATTCCTTCAAGATTTTTTTTTTTTTTAAAAATATATATTACACATGCGGTGTAATGCTGGGAATTACTTATAAATATCTATGTAACTTGATTTTCAAACATTTCATTTTAGTTATATCATTCAAATTATATTCCAGTCATTAAACTTTTTTCACAAAAATTTACGCGTGCAAGGCATGTGGTGCATTGCTAGTCCTCATAAATTTATGCAAAGCTAGTCATCCTAATTCTTGAAATAGTTTTTGAAGCATAGCCATTGTGTACTCTAGTCATTTTAATTTTTACCATCATTTTCGATCTATATTTTCTAATATTCTATTACAAAAACATACTCATGCATATCAGAGACCATTCATGATCTATTTTTCCATTCATTGTGAAGCGTGCCCCATTTCTCACTCACATAATCAGAGCATCTTCAATGGGGTTGCTATATGAGTTGCCTTTGCTAAAATTTGGCATTGACAGTGAAAATAATTGTTAAAAAAGTTAAGGAACCTCAACTTTTGCTGCAATTTTTGTTACAATCGTTTTTAATATAAAAGTTTTGATACGTGAAGGCATGATGTAAATATTATTCTAAAGAGGTATAAGGAGAGAGATAATTTTTCAAAAGTGATTCTAGAAAAAATTTATACAATTGGACGCTAAGTTTATAATTCCTAACTTACAGTGGCACAATTTGATTTAAAAAATTTAATCCATCTAGCATAACCCTTCTTGAAATATAATATAAATTAATTACCATATGTACACCTCAGTATCGTTGCCATGTCGATTCTTGCCGTTTGCTCATATTGTCCACGTGTCAATCATTCACCATATTCAGTCCATGTCATCATACCCTTTAAATTCCCAAAGGGCGCGCGAGAGATTGAGAGAGAGAGAGAGAGATTTATCGCAGTGGATTCTTCCATGGCAGCTGCCGGAGTAGCTCTCATTCCTGCCGGTTTATCGTCGTCTATCCGGCGGGACTTGACATCATTCTCCGGAAGATTGAAACGGAACCGGATTTCCGTTCCGACACGGATATCAGCTGTGTACACTGAAGAAGAACGGAAAACTCCGAGTGTCTCAGAGAACGGAAGGTTGGAGAAGGAGGTTATAGTTGTGACGAATCCTGGGCCACTGGATGAGTCTGAGATTTGGGATGCGGAGCGTGCCACTTTGAAGGATTATTTCCATCACTCGAAGGATTTAATCAAACCGGACGGCGGACCGCCTCGCTGGTTTTCGCCCTTGGAGTGCGCCTCTCGCTTGAATAATTCTCCTCTGCTTCTCTTTTTGCCTGGTTACTCTCTCTCTCTCTCTCTCTGTGTACATACATATATATATATATATATTATTCCTCTGGATGAATTGTCTGAGCATTCTTTATTTATTCACTCTGGTGTTCACTCGAAGGTTATTTTAATTCTCGAGAAATTGTTTTCGCTAGAAACATTTTCCGTCAAAACAAACAGAGTCTTCTTTGTTTTTTGGCCTATGAATAATGAAGTAACTGAGTTAGACTTTCAGTTTCATCTTTTATCGGGGAAAAGAACGATTATCAATTAAGTGAAAGCTTGATAATGTTTTTCACCATTATCTCCTAAAGAAGCTTGTATATTTTCCTTTATTTTTACCCTCCGTTTGGATTAAGAGATTTGGATAGAAGAGAAGAGAAAAGCCTCCTCGTTTCTCTATTTTGGAAAGTTAAAATGGGAGAAAAACGAAAATTAATGGAGATAAAGGGGAGAGATTTCGAGCCTAAAGAGGAGAAAGGAAATTTGTAAACAATAAAATGATGTTTGTGCCCATGTACAATTTTCATAGTACCAAATATAGCCATATGTAAAGGTAATTTTGAGAACTACACGTTAATATTTTCTCTTTTCTTCCCTTTTATGAAAGCTAGCCAAATAAGATGAAGTTATATTTTCTCAGCTTTCTTTCCTACCTAATACCTTTCCAACTAAGATGGCAAGAAGTTATTTAACTTTATCTTCTCTTCTTTCATTTTCTTCTATAATGAGGATCTCTTCTTTTTTTCTTCAAATCTCTCAATCCAAATCTCTTATTTTTTTTGAAGTGTTTTTAATTATTCAGTTTAATAAGCTTCCGCTTTCCCCTCATATTCTAATTTTTCTGAAAAGTTTGCGTGTCTAATTTTGAAAATGTAAAATTGATTTGAAAATTGAATAATGAAGAACCAAGTTGTTTGGACCAACATATTAAATTATTTTCCTCTGAAAGATTATATAATTCCTAGAATAAACAAAAAATGAATTCGTATGTAAATTATTAGAGGTTTTGTTTATTATTATTATTATTATGATATAACTTATTTCAACATTCAGTCAGGTTTTGTTTCTTTATTTCTAAAGGATCCATTACTAACTTTAAATTGTTTTAATTTTTATTTAGGGATTGATGGCGTTGGACTTGGGCTTATTATGCATTATCAAAGACTTGGAAAGTAAGTACTCGGAGGGGAATTTAAAGTTTCATTAATTTTGTGGGATGGTTATTGGATTTGAACCAGTCGATAATATGCTCTTTAAACCAACTCTCAACAGTCAACAGTGATGGAATGCGACCTTTTATTTCCATACTTAATCTGGTATTATTATTTATTATGTTGCCTAATTTATGATTTTTCCTTGAATGAAGGATTTTTGATATATGGTGCTTGCATATTCCAGTTATGGATCGAACAACATTTACAGGTCCTTTTCTCTCTTTCACCCTCTTTTTCTCTGTCCCTGGATTTGAAATACACACCTTGAGATTGAAGGTGGTGCTTTTAGTTGTCATTAATAAATTGGACTGAGAATGTTATAAAGAATTTGGCAGATAATGATAGTAACTTCTTTCAATATCTTGTGAGAACCTAATAGAAGAGAATTTGATTAATGATTTATAAAATTAGTATTCAATTGAAGATAATGTGTATGCTCATCTTTTTAATCTTTCTATGTGATAATGTTATTGGGTGAATAACAAATATCTCACTGTAATGTAGTCTTTTCTAATTTATCATGGTTCAGACTTGGTGAAGCTGGTTGAAAAAACAGTGAGGTCAGAGCATTACCGTTCTCCGAATAAACCCATTTATCTTGTTGGAGAATCTCTTGGAGGATGCCTTGCCCTAGTTGTTGCAGCCCGTAACCCTGATATTGATCTTGTACTAATATTGGCTAACCCAGGTGAGTAGTTCCTTTCTTATAAATGTTGGTGAGAACTTAGACACTCCATGATTTCTTTACTCTTATGATCCTTTGACTTTCTGGGGAACATCAGGAAATCCAACACTATATGGGCATGGATTTATGGAGGAAGCTGGACTTTAGAGAGAATTTCACAATAAATGAATATTAAACATAATAATGTGTGTGTGTGTGTGTGTGTGTTCACCAGTAAGGTAACCATATTATGAAAAGAGAAAGGGCTACAGATTGCCATATATTCACAATGAACTGGTAAATATTTTGTCTGACCTTTGGGAAGTAATGAGATTATAAATGCCTTTAAAAAAAGGGGTTAGGACAAGAGGCTGCTGCATATGCACAGGGAACTTTTAGTAAACCAAAGTGCCATGACAATATGACATATAACAGTGATTTGAGGGAGAAAAAGGGAAAAATGTTAAGGGTTGCTTCTGAACCCAAGTAAATTAACTTTATAGTGCACTGTTCTGTTGATCAGGACCTTTGCTTACTATGCAAAGTACCTAATTGAATATATTTTTTGGCAGCTACATCTTTCAGCAAGTCACCCCTGCAACCTCTCATACCTTTATTGGAAGTTATGCCTGACCAGCTCTATCTTGGCCAACCTTACATAACAAGTCTAATGGCAGGTTTGATTTCTTTGCTCCTCGTAATTTCCATATCCTGGCTTTGCTAGTTGCTTCATGCACATATCAGTTTCCATGTAGAGCTGGCAATGTGTTAGGTTTGGGTAGGTCCAAACTGGCCAACCCAGTGGCAATATTTTAATAATAATATGAATCTAAATATTGTTAAAAAATAATAAATAACTGAAAATTCCTAATACATTTAAAAATGATAACCTTTTCCACTGCTTGTTATGGAATAGGAATTTGGTTCCACATCACTTGCATTAAAGATGATAATTGATTGTATAAGTCTCATAGTTTCCCTTTGATCTTTTCATGTGTTACTAGAGCTACACCTCCTTCACCTCTCTTTTATGCATAAAAAAATATAATTGAAAAAAATATGCACATTATTCCCCTTTTCAAAAGCCCTTATTTAACACATATTTCGAAACTATGCTTAAAACTCTGGAATTTGAGACCACCTTGACTATAGAAAAACTAAATTTCAATGATAGTCAGCTTGAATACAGTACCATTAGTGGTCTATAATCGATATAGAGAATATGAATGGAGGATATGGAAATACATAAAAATGGAAACACATAAAGAAAGAAATAAAAACAAATCAAGTTCTTCGATTTTTGTTTATGAGGATAAACTGGGGAGGGTTGCTCACCTGGAGGTTAGCCACGTAAGATAGCTCTCACTCTGAGAAGAATGACTTTGAAAGGGAACCAGGCAATTTAAGAGAGATCGGGTGTGATATAGGGGGCCGGAGTTGATCCCGACCTTCTCCAAGGGCGTCTATACTTCCTAGCACGCAGAGTTGGGAGTGAGCGCAATTACAGCCGTTGGCCAGAGGTAAGTGGGGTATTGATGGTGCTAATTCTCTTGTCCTCTTCCCTGTGGAAGTATCCACTTTTATAGTGGAATAAAGAGCAAGGAATAGCTAAGTGGCAGTGGGGGTACGAGGTTGAGCCAATGAGGATGTTTCAGAGCCCCTGTCACCCCTGCATACATACATTCATGCAACATAAGGCTGACCTACTCTAGGTCAGAGGTGAGGTCAGCCAATAGTAAGAACCTGCGACCTCAGGGGGTGCAGCCCTATATACTGTCAGCTGTGCACATGCACAGCTCCCAATGCTGCGGGTCAACGGCTACTATACAAAAGAAGCACTGCACTCACCATGTGTCTTGAAATACGTTACCCTACTCTGATCTGACTCCCAAGATGGCTAAGGCAAGGGGCGACCCCCTCCCCATCGGCCTAGAGGAGGGCACCCCCTTACCTTAGTCAGCCTCCATCCCAACCTCCAAGCCATCCACTTTAGACCATGTGCGAGGGAGAGCAGGGCGACCTTAACTTGCCTCGACCTCATAGGGGAAGCCTATGTGGCTCGCTCGCCCGACCTTTCACCATAGAGGTGGGCATCCTTGTGGAGGGCATTCGCCCTGGTTCTGGTTTTGCAAATTAAATATCCATTTAAAATTTTATGATGTTGCAAATTAAATATCCACATAAATTTTCCACTGATACCAGCAATTGTGCTCTAGGTGATCCTTTGAGGATGGCGATGGCTAGTATGGAGAAAGGACTTCCTCTACAACAAGCAGTTGGAGAGCTATCACAGGGTCTTGTTGCATTGTCATCTTACCTTCCTGTAAGATTTAACTCGAGAACAATAATACATAAGTAAATCATGATAAAAATTATACTTTATTTTCCCCTTTTTTTTGTCAGGGACCCTGTCATTGGCATTTCTTTTGATGCTTTGCATCTACATGCTTTATGCCAAAGAGGTGTTTCCGTCGCTAATTTTTCACAACATACAATAACTAGTTTCCACGCTGTTATGGTCCACCATTTATGTTATTCTTATCTAGTATACAGGACCTTTTAATGAGTTCACATAAAGATTATTAGCTATATCTCTTTGGTCTTGATTTTCGCCTTTTGATTTTCTCAGCATGCACTACCAATTTTGTGAAAAAAGGATTAATAACTAAAAATGCAGGTCCTGGCTGATATTTTACCAAGAGACACACTTCTCTGGAAACTGCAGATGCTTAAATCAGCTTCTGCATCTGCCAATTCACGTCTCCATGCTGTCAAAGCTCAAACACTGATACTTTCCAGGTCCTTACTCTTTGGCATATATGGTCTGTTCCAATTTAAGTGTTATTGGAAAAATATATATCTTGTTGATAACTTATTGTGGAAAAATTTATATTCAGAAACTATTTGGTTTTTGTGATTATTGATCTTCTTGCTGCCACTTTCAATTATGAAGTCAATTTTATTGGTGTCAGTATTGGGTTTGACTGAAAACTTCACTTCAAAGTGCAGTACGCACTTTACAATGTAAGCCCGAGAAACATCCAGTCAAAGGACAAAAAAATTAGAGAAAACTGACAGATTCTCTATAGCAAACTTACACCCTACCTATGCCTGCCAATAATTATTCCTAAGTTTCTGCCTACTTCAACTTTATGGGACCACTGATTTATATATATTTGATGTTAAAACTCCCATTCAAAGTCGGAAAAACACAAAACCATCACAAAATAGTTCAACTACTCATTTAATTTAGCTCCACAATGTTTCGTTTTGCATTAAATTAAACAGATCTGACCTAATGAAACAATAACCTTTAATTAGGAATTAAACTGTATTTGCCTAAAACAACTAGAAGCAAACTCTGATTTGCTGCTCTCCTTTTCACCCAATTTCACACCATTACTTCCTGAGCACGCACTCTTCAAATATGTGACCCCACCTTATATAATATAGGTATTTTAAATGGATCATTCTGTTATGTTCGAACAATCTCAAGAATATAATGTTTTCCATAATAGTGTCATATCTTTTGGCCACTTATAAAGTATAAAATATGTGGGTTATCATTGAAATTTATATTAAGATAAAGGGCATCTGCATCTTGTCCTATATTTTGGAGTTTGAGCTGCACGAGTAATTATTTGATACTGTAAACATTTTTTATTTGGTCGAGTTGTTATACCTCAACTTTAAATATTTATTCCTTAATGTTGTATTTATTTTTTATATATGCTTGTTGTATTTTCCGTGCATTAACTTCCTCATTGCTGTGTAGAATAATGATGGGGTTGATTTCACTGTTTGTCTTTTTAGTGGAAGGGATCAATTGCTACCTAGTAAAGAAGAATGTGAACAGCTTCGTCGTGCACTAAAATGTGAGCTTCGTAAATTTGATGACAGTGGCCATTTCCTCTTCTTGGTAGGATGATCTCTCTCTCTCTCTCTCTCTTTCTCTGTGTGTGTGTGTGTGTTTTATACACTCTTAAACTTTTAAAATTTTGAATTTGCCTCCCCTAAGTCTTTTTAACGCCTTCATTTTACTTTCATACACCTTACTTTTTTGTTTTTTCCCCTCCATATAAAAGCCCTAACCTCACCCCCAATGTCTTTTAAAAGATGGGATCTTGAAAGAATAATTGTAAATGTATTGAATTGAAATATAATTTATGGCATATCAATGAATTATAAATTTTTGCAATTTTTTCAACCTCAAACTAAATGATAAAAAAAATTTTGAACAAAAGCATTCTCGGTTTTTTGAACTAGAATAAAGTACTAACAACCAACTAAAGGCCCCATTTATATTAACTTTTCCTAAAATCATTTCTAGAGCCTATCTTTTCGCATCTCTTTAGAGTTATGTCCAAATAAACTCTTGGCATATTAATAATTTCATTTTAGAAATTATTGAGGCAAAAACAAGGGGCTCCTAACTTTGACCAATTATTTTATATTTCTTGAGTCATCTAGAAGTGATTAAAACCCATCTCTATGGATCAAGTAGAATTTTGAACTCTAAAAGTAATTTTAGGTAAAGCGAGTCCAAATGAGGCCAAAGTTCGCCTCCTGTGGACTGAATTCCTGGCTTTATCCCTGGCTACATGGCCATAAGGGCATATTTCTTTGAGGTCAGACACTTGTAAAAGCTATAACTGGAGATAAATAAATAATTATTTCAGTAAATATTATAATCTACTTGTCTTTCACTACTTAGTCTCAAGTTTGGCAACCTAGCTAGCATCAAACAAACAAATCCAAAAAAAGAAAGAAAAAAAGAGCAAAAATCAAAACAAGGTTTGAAAAGAAACATAACCATTAAATATCAGAAAACAATAAGAACATATATTTATCCTTGTTAGTGGCACCTATGGATCAACTTTATTTATTTACTTAAAAAAAAAAAAAAACCTTTTATGGATCAACGTTGATGAAGAAGATGACGAGTTAACAATGCTTTCTCTCCGGTGTGAAATAAATGGGACTACAGCCCTTAATGTAGAATAGTCAAGAACCATATTCTAGTGACACAAGGAAAACAAATAAATCCTTATTTAAAGAGGAAACAAAAAAAAAAATTGATGATAGTAATTTTTATTACCCTCAAGTATTATTTTTATCTTTTGATCATTCTTGTAGTTGCTTCTACTATGGACTATAGTACTTCTTGTTTGAATTGTCATCTTGCAATTTTTGTTTTTGATGTATAGTATTAGTAATTTAGTAGTTCTGCTAATATGTAGGAAAATGATAGTGTTGATTTGGTAACTATCATCAAGCGTACTGGATTCTATCGTCGCGCAAAATATCATAACTATGCCTCAGATTACATTCCACCAACCCCTTCTGAAGTCAAACAAGTATACGAAACACAAAGGTACAACATTGCAAATTCAAGTATATCTTCTGCTAAAATAACATTTACTAATTTCTTGGTACCTATCTGCTCTATCAATGGCATATAACTACATATGCATGGGTGTGGGGCATGCTAATTGATGACCAATAGAGGCCTAATTGTGGAACGCATATCTATTAGATATAATCACATGTTGTATAGAATCAAAATATTATATTATACTAGAGAAAAAGGAGGCAATGAAAAGGACATTTTTTTGCAATTCAAATGGTTTTTATCAGTTGTGATAGCTGTGCTCAATTATAGCTAATAATTATTTTATTCCCTAAAGGATCAGCCAGAAGTATCTCATTGGAAGCTGGACTCTATACTCTGTGTTTATGCCCTGCCATTACAAAATAGTGCTCACATAGTTTCTCAAATTATCCTCATTAGAGGACTTTTGTAATTAATTGAGTTGTAAAAGAATGATAACAATTTATGATGATGCTAGGTGGATTGAGGACGCTACTAACCCCGTGATACTATCAACTTTAGAGAATGGGAAGATAGTGAAGGGCCTCGCAGGGATTCCTTCGGAGGGGCCAGTTTTGCTTGTTGGCAATCACATGTTACTAGGATGGGACTTGGTTCCTATGGTGTTCCGATTTTTGGCTGAGAGAAATATCCTCTTGCGAGGAATAGCACATCCAATGTTGTTTGTGGGGATGGGAGATGGAAACTCGTTTGATCCATCACAATTTGACCGATTCAGACTTATGGGTGCAACTCCTGTCTCAGGAACTAACTTCTATAAACTTCTTTCTTTAAAGTCTCATGTCCTATTGTATCCAGGAGGCATGCGTGAGGCTGTTCACCGTAAGGTAACATTTCAGTGGTCACATTCTACCTTGATCTACACTGTTATGGATAAAACAATTTGTATGTTCATTTTCTTCAGACTTAATTACTATTTTACCGATCTCATATTTATACTTGTGCAATATTCCATAAAAAGTAATGAAGTGGAGGATAGCCTATTTTATTTTCCCAGACATGATGTGGAAATTCTCTGGAAGAATTAGTTATAAACCTTGAGTTATGATGGACATCATCCTTTTACCATATAAATTTTACACTTCCTCAATAGTCTCAAACTCTGATGTCATTAAAGAAACCGTTTTTTATGGGTGTTATTAAAGAAACTTTTACCTTTTATGATGTGATGCTAACTGGTTTGTGTCATGTTCATGTCTTCTATTCTACATTTAGTGTGTGATTTATGTGTTTATTTTCATATATTTGCACACACATACAGTGTGTGTGTGCGCGCGCGCTCGCGCCCATGAAAGCTAGATATTCTGCTTAGAATTCATAATGCTGAAATAGCTTTGCAATGCATTTTACTTTCCAGGGTGAGCAATACAAGTTATTCTGGCCAGAACAGTCTGAGTTTGTCAGGATGGCAGCTAGATTTGGAGCTAAAATTGTACCTTTTGGCATTGTTGGTGAAGATGATATCGCTGAAGTAAGTCTGAAGAGTTCATTTTCCTTCATTGCTCCATTTTCTATTGATCATTACTTTCCATTATATGCATGTCTGTGCGTGCGCGTGCATGTGCGTTTGTGACTATCCTAAGGGCCATCACCAACTGCTGGTTCATCCAAGTGAGGTCTTGGGAGAGCTGAACTGAACACAGTCCTAACCTTCGACATTTTTGCTTGAAGTGGCCGCTCTCAAGATTCAAACATGTGTATTCGCGCTTGGCAAATCGACACTTTCACCATTGCATGAGACAATGCCCCCCGTGTTTCTGATTATCCTCTATTGAAAATATATTTTATCCAAGTTTGAATATGCGTGTAGAAGGGCCATATAGAACAAAATAACAAAGGAAGTAGTAAATTTGAGATGGGTTTTGCAACAGAAAATGCATAATGTACTAGTTCTTCGTAGTATCGAAGTAATTGGAAGAGAATTGTTCTGTAACTCTCCCAATCGGTGTCAGATATGAGTGGATATGGGTCTTTCTTCGAAAATTATTTTAACACTTTTGGCGCAGTCTGAGAAATGTTCTACATGTCATAGTTTATTTTTATTCATGGAAAATTTCTAATTTCCTATGATCTCAGGCATTACTTATTCCGTTTACATTTTTCTGTTACATTGACCTATGACCTTTAACAGCTAGCGCTGTGTATGGCTTTCTTATTTTCAGATTTCCATCTTTATCACCAGATTTGGGTTAATCTATAATCAACAATTGGTTGCATGTTCATATTTGTCAGGTATTCTTCGACTACGATGACCAAATGAAGATTCCTTACTTAAGGGATCAAATAGAAAGACTAACACGAGAAGGTGTCCAGTTGAGGTATTCTAAATTTTTTCTTTTGTTAACCCCCACTGAATCTTTTCTCTTCATAGATGTTTCTCTTCATATATGTAACCTTAGATTGACACCCTTTTCTGTTCTTTTAGTATTTTTGGCTGCATATGTTTTTAGTTTTCCTTTTGCCAGTTTTTCTAGTTTTTCATGTTATTACTTAACACTTTTACTCAGCACACTTGAAAATTATATAGAATTGAGCAATTATCCCCCTAATAATTGTGGATGTGGGTCTTTTTGCACAATCAGTTATTTTTCTTTTCTTTTCTTATTTATTTTTTTTTTTTTTTGGGGGGGAGGGGGGGCGGCAACGGGGCCCAAAGGGATGTGTTTAGCCAAAAGACTTACTACTTATCAAATGATTGCAATAAAATACACAAGTACACAATAATAACTATAACATTCTTACACAGTTACACAATAATAGCTATAACATTTCTTAATTCAGTACAAAGTAAAGGCAATGAAAATTATTGAAAATGGAACATGGATATTCTGGCAAACTTTACAACCTTCCAACCTTCCAAAAAAAAAATAAAAATAAATAAATAAATAAATCTTTTTTTTCAAATTGAAACATGGGAAAGGAAAGAGAATCTTGATTGAATGGCACCAAATCATCTCTTTTAGTGGTAATGTTGACTGGGGACCAGAAATAAAATAAAATTAATAAGCCTGGAAATAGAAAAATAGGTCATGAGTCACCACATCGTTCTCTTGAGTTCTGGGGCGTCATGTCTTCTCTTTTCGCATCAAAATATTTTTCTGCCAAGAAGATGGGCAATGAAATGGAAAATTGTGAATAATATAACAATTCAGGGTTTGAATAGTTGTCCTAAAATACCAAATTTTCTTTATTTTTCAGTCATCTTGTCAGTGGGAAAAAGGAGCATTAATGAAAACATTGAACTCCATAGAAGTTTCTAATTTTGCAATTGATCTGTGACTATAATAATTAATTGATGTTGATTAAATAATATAGAAGCTTTATTAAGTTAATTGCTGGACTGCCTTTTTCACCATTTTTTTTTCTCTGTTTAATCCCCTTTTCCTCTGCATTCTCTGTCATAATTTTTACGATAATCTTGTGATTATAGGGCTGACGTTGATGGGGAGGTTGGAAACCAACAAATACATCTTCCAGGAATTTTACCTAAACTTCCTGGTCGTTTTTATTACTTGTTCGGAAAGCCAATTGAAACAGAAGGTATGTCCATGAATTCTCAAATATAAAAAGCTGTCAGGAACCTTAAGTGAAAGTTACCTAGGTAACCTAGAGTTTTCGACCAATATTAAGTTAATTGTGTTGAAATATATATAATTTTATGACTTTACAATGCATAGGGTTGGAATTGCTTGAATAACACCTCAGTCAGACTTTTTATCTTTTATATCTGCAAAGCTTAATGCAGTTTGAATGACTTGTTATATTGGGTTTGTTCTGAAGCGAGGCAGCACATATTAAGGGACAGAGAGAAATCTCATGAAATGTATTTACACGTCAAGTCTGAGGTTGAGGCATGCCTTACTTATTTAAAGGAGAAAAGAGAAAAGGATCCATACAGAAATATATTTGCTCGGCTACTTTACCAGGCCATGCAGGGATCCACATCTGAAGTCCCGACATTCGAATTTTGATTACTTTTCCCTCAAAGGTGAGTTCCATTCCTTGTATTCACAAAAATGCAGGACATCCCCCTGGAATAGAAGTAGCCTCATTGTGCCATGGTGTTTGCCCACACCACAGGAATGATTCACATTCTTAAAGAAATTATGAGTCTTGGAATTATGATTCTTTGAGTACATAGTAGGTATTCAAAATCATATGATTTTTTGGGGTACGACCAAAGATCGATTCACACTGATGGGCAGTCGGACATTATGGGCCTATGGCGATTAAAGACGAGCCATATTGGGGGATGTCTACTTAAATTTTTCAATTTTATGCAACATGTGTTATAATGTGGCTGGGTGTTGATATCATTGTCACTGCCAAATGCTGTGTGTTCTGTGTTCTTTGCTTGGGTAATGTAAGTACTCTAGTGCATTGTCTCTGTAATAATCACCCTGTGGGAAGCACCTTGTCTAGTGAATATATGTGCCGTGCATGCTTGTTTGTACATTATAATCTTATAATTGAGATAAATCAAGCATTTTTTTTTCCTTCCCTTTTCTTTCTTTCTCTTTGATGCATTGTAATTTTCCCTCACCCCTTTACCACTTGAGCCGAGCCTGAGGCCTAGGCTATCACCTTCTATACCACGAGGGCATGTTGCGTGCTCCATGAGGAGGTTTTCTACGCGGGAATTGTGGGGCTCATGGGATACAAGTCCACCACTTAAAGCAAGCCATAACAAATTAGCCGAAGGTGATAATTGAACCCATGACCTCTTAGATGAGAGTCGTGGGCCTTGGCCAACTGGGATAATCCCAGATGATCTGCTCCATAAGTAGATTGAGGTTAGCAATTTCAATGGCTGTTTGTAGGTCTTGCAAATGTAAGTCTCTCGTCCCTCTATCGACAATCACAAGGCATCAAAGCATCTCTATCTGTCAAATAGGTTCCTCTCTCTCTCTCTCTCTTCCCCATAACAATTAATTAACTACAGTGAAAATGGTCTGAACTTGAAGGGGGAAGGATTATACAATTAATTAAACATTGGCGTAAATATTTTTGAATCAATGATCAAGTTCATTGACGTAATATTTGAATATTGGGTTTATTGGCATAATTTTTTTTCTATATTGTTGTTTTTGCAGGATGCAAATAAAATTATTATGGGAAATTTCCCAAAATGAACCCAAGTTTTCAATAAATTACCTCTATAAACCCATATGTTTGGAAATGTCAAAACTAATTTTTTTGGACCATAATACCCTTCCAGCAGCCTCCAACGGTCAAATACCCAATTTTATATAGAATACCCAATTTTATGAAGAATAGCCAATACCCAATTTTATACAGAATACCTAATTTTATTAAGGATACCCAATCACACATTAAATGATATCAAATCAAACTTTTTAAATTCAATCATTACAAATCTGTCAGATCAAATCAAAAAAAAATTTGTTAAATTTTTTTTTTTAATATTTTCTTTTTCATTAATTAAGAATTATAAAAAACAAAAAAAATATACTTCATCTCAATCACTCAATCACTCCGCCATCTCTCTCTCTCTCTCTCTCTCTCTCTCTCTGAAAAGAAAGAGAAACCCACAGAAGGAAGAAACCATTCAACCCAGCCGATTATCGCCGATCAACCTGCATGCAAACCATTGTACACCGATCATATGCTATGGCCGGCTTCTCTCTCGCTCACTATATCCCTCTCTCTTTCCGAAAGAAAATCGGACCACCAGCCGAAAAAACCAATGTGTGCTCTCATCCTCGCAATCGCTCACTCTCCGGCTAACAGGAGCAAAGTGAAAGGCAAAGACAAAAAGACCATTGCTTTGAGGACCGGCAGAGAAAATGGTCATGGGTTCAACATCTTCAATGTGGAACATGTTGAGAAGTAATATGTTTCTGTTGATATTTTTGTTTTCATGGGTTTCTTATTCTGTTACAGTAGCCTTGATCTGTGACTTACGACCACAAAGCTCTCTATTTCACAATGTTACTTGGCACCCAAAACCTCTCATCTCTCTCAAAAATCCTTACTCCCCTCTTCGGCATCCATCAAAATCCTTGGTCCCCTCGTCGGCTCATCATCCTCATCGTACCTCCGGCCAGCATCCTTTCGGTGAACTCGTCTCCACCGGTTAGAGAAGCAATCATTGGCGGCATCCAAAACCCCACATCGCAAGGCATAAACATAGAAGCAGAAAACTAGAAACGTAAATGGCAAATACGACGATTAGGGTTTTGTTTGGAGAAATGAAGTTCACTCCTTCACTATTGTTGACATTAGGGTTTTGTTTCAGAATCCAGCAAAAACCCTAACCCTAGCTAGTGAATCTTCGTTAACCAGGACCAAGAATGGCGAAGCAACAGTTCAGCCATTCCAAGGGTGTAGCGAAACGTTCGAAGTACTTGGAAGAAGCACTGTACAAGAGGCTGTTCAAAGATGGTAGCTCGGATAGATTAGGGTTTTGTGTTCATTTTATCTCTTCAGCCTTTTCAGCCAGCGCCAGCCCCTCTTACAACCTCTCTTGCTAAATGGATGGCTAGCTCATCCTCTGTGCCTCACCAAATAGTTACTGTGGGGCCTATGGGCTTAACTGCTCCCAATAATGGAGGTAACTGTCTTAACGATCATTTTCTTTTAACTACTATTTTCCAAAGCTTTAGTTAGTCTAATCATTCTGGAAGCTTCATATGTTTTTTGAGCTAATTGGGTAGTTCCAGTAGTTTGATTGGATAGCAAAGTCTTTATTCAAGTCATTTAGTTTTCCAAGTTGTTCAAAAAAGGCTGCCAAGATGACTGATTCATACACCAATTGTTAATTTCTATAATAAACTTTACAATACACAGGATTATGCCAAAAAAGTTCATATTCAACTTAGTTCACGCAGTATCCTTTTTATCTCCTTAAAAAGCATTTCCTCACATATTTCGATATCAAAAGTGTTCGTGTAGGAAAGATCTCATATTCAAGTCAGCTTCTCAAATAGTCATATTTTTATCTGATGCCTATTGGGCTAAGAGTCAGATTGATCTATGGTTTGTTTTTTGGTTATATGTTTTTTTGATAGTGATGATATCAACTTTAAAAGACTAAAAAGTAAGAAGTAGATTGTAGTTGCCGAGAAAACTACCATCTTAGATTTTCATTGTTTGGTTCCTAAGAAAACAAAAAGGGCTTCACTCAACTGTGCCTAATACTACTATTTAGCTTATTTTAGTTTCAAAATTTTATTTTATTTTACTTAGGTTGCCTAATACTACATTCATGCATTTGGGATGGGTACAGTGAGGAAGTAGTGTTTAAAATATAATTAATGAAGAAGGGAGGAGAGTGTCGAAATATTAGTGAATGGGCATAAGAAGCTAATGTTGAATGTGGTATTCATCCATGTGCCTGAGAAGATAGAATTGATTTAATCCAAGTTGGCTGTATGTGCTGAACTGGATCCTTTTTGAAGGCACGCTATCCATCTAAAGATATATCGAATTAGTCTTCAACTTGATACCAAAATTTTCTTGCTTATATGGGTCAAAGTTTCCCTCTTTGTATAATTCTAGGGCCTATCTTGATGGAAAAAAGGATTGGATGTTGAATGTTTAGTGACCTTAAAACTACTGGAGTTGCTTGTTTGCCAAGATGCTTTAAATAAACCTTTAGTTTTCTTTCTGAAGATTTATTTAGTTACTTATCTTAACTGCCATGTATCTCTGTTTCTAGATTCTCAGAATTGGTTTCTATGAGATTGTCAAGCTAGATATGCCACCTTATGCTGTTGTAGATGAGATAAATTTTGCTTTTTTTTTTTTTTAATTGGCTGGCCAAAACTTGTCCTGATACTTGGTATTTGTATCAAAGAGGTAGGATAGCTTCATCACTCTCAAAAGCCATCAGCATGTGATGCTTTAGCTGAAGAAAAGTGCAAAGTTCACTCTTTAGTTGTCTTCAGTTTCTGTTTGATTCACTTTCATTGTAGAACTACCTTTTTGTCTTTTTCTTTATGTCCATTAACTGGATTTATATATGATTGTTATAGAAATTTTATGACAAGTAGTCATAATTATGGTCATCTGTGACTGTTGTGTTCATATTTTTCTTTAAAAGATGTTGGTAAGAACTACCAGATGCTTGCTGGAGAGTTTGCATTCAGCACCAGTACCCTAAAGCGCTTGGTGGAGTAGTCTGCAAATGACCATGATAGCTTGAAGACTCAAGTATGACATTCTTCTCTTCTGCCTCAACTGTCTACTTGATGTTAATGCAGTGAATCTATTTTCAAGAATGCAATCTGGTAGTTTTCTAATGCAATAGCACCAGCTTGATTAAGATATCATTGATGCACTTTTTTTTCTTTTCCGTTTTTCCCTCCTTTTTTTTTTTCTTTTGTGGGGTTTATGCTGAAGAAGCACTTCACAATTAATTGAACATTTTTGTAAACTTTATTGTCATTCATTTGTGGACTATCTATTGATATTCTTAGATAGTTTCAAAGTCAGTAAATGCAATTGCAAATGCAACCCATTCCAGTGTTACATAGTTTAGCATATTGTATTTCATTTATTTCCGGAGTATAGTGAACTTCAACTTTATTATAATAGCCTTAAGAGTATGTATCTCTTCCTGCTAGGCCCTGATAAAATATATTCAAAGCTGGCTGTTTAGAGACTTTGATTGTCAGTTATATGCGGCAGTTGTTATAATCCACATTTTGTAGTGTTAAATTGTCATATTAATATATTATGCATTATGTACCATGTAGGGTTTTATGTTTTAATTGTTGGATCCACTCCATGCATGTTTTCTCAAATGTAGATTCAGAACTTGGAATGTGAAATCCAAGAAAAGAGGAGACAAATGAGAGTTTTAGAACAACGCATTACTAAAAGTGGTGAAGCTTCAGTTGCTAATGCATCAATGGTTGATATGCAGCTGGTTGTTCATCCTGATTTGTCCTTGTCATGTTGAATTTTCTTTCATTATATGTCAAAAAGTTAGTAGTGGCTTTATTTTCATTGGCAAACGGTTAAAAACGGTCTTCTTTGAGCTTTTTTGGTGTAGTGTTTACTATTGTTGCCAAGTATGTCATGTGTTTGTATAAATGAGTAAGTATGATAGTATTAGCATTTTCAGGTATTGTATAAGAAATCTAACTGATTCATTTCTATGTACTGCTATTTGCAACAAAAACCTCATTTTGTCTTAATGCTCATTTGGTTGCTGAGAAAATGTAGGAAAATAAAATATATATATTAAAGTTCTAGATCTTGCTTTGAATTGGCATCTTTCGTAAGCTAAATACATTATTTTTCCATCGTCCTTTAGGTCTTTCTCTGTTGTCCTGCAGTGAGCTAGTCTCTTTTCCATTTGTATGTTTTTCTGTAGGTTTCTCTGTCTTTGGCAAGCAATCTGATGGATGCTTATTATACTACTTTTATAGTAATTTTTTAAAAAAAAAGGAAAAAAAAAAAAAGAAGCATCATTTTTTGCTTTATATTGGCATTTCCTTTTAGATAAGTATTTATAGGACTAATAGCCAACAAATTGATGCAACTTATAGAATAAGTAGGTGCTTGGAGTGATGCATAAGGTGAACTGCTTGATGTGCTGCATCATAATTTGGGTTGAATGTTCAAGTCCAGTTTGTCCTTCGATGAGAAAAGGGGAAAAAGGAAAATAAAAAGAAGGAAGAGAAAAAGACTTTTCACCCATTAAATTGTGCTGCATCACAATTTAATGTATCTTTTGTTGTACTTATAACCTAGAGCAGAAAATAACTCAGCATAATTAGAATCATTCATATAATTTTTGTTATTCAATGTCCTAATATTTTTAACATATGTTTTATGCAGTTTTTTCATCCAGATAACACGTCTTCTGCTGAGAAACTGAAAATTGAGCTAGAAAAAGTTAGAGATGAATTTAAGATGTCAGAGTCAGATTGTGGATCTTCTCGTGTTCAGGGTATAGACTTTTCATCTGAATCTCATCTGGGTTTGCATCATGAGGAAAATTAGTAACTTATTTTGTTGTAGTATTTTTCATGTGGATAGGCTTTTAGTCAGTTTTTGGGCACAGCCACATGAATAACTAATCCTAGAGAGTCTATATGGGATTTATTTTCACTTCTCATCTGTTCTTTTAGTTGACAGTACTTCATAACCAGTGACCATTTAGATAAAAAGGAATTTCTTTATGTTATGCCCTTCTAATACATATGAAAGGAGGAGAGGAAGGCTGATGATTCATACCATGTATGCTACATGTTTTGAAAAAATGGCTAGGAGGGGTCTGGTGACAGCCCCTAGCTGCCCGGGCAAGACCTTATTTTTATGAAGTATAAGGGGCACCATCTGCACCTGCTAGTGGGGGTGGAGACTTGAATCTAGGACCAAAGGCTTGTTGGCCCAAGTCCCCGCCACTAGTCCACCCGATGCGGTGGTACATGTTTTGTTTCTTTATTTAGGATTATTTATGCTTCTTTTTTCTTACTTTTCTTTTTTCTTTTTAGCAGTGGCACAACTAACAACAAAGATCAAGCACCTAGCTACTGTTCTACACAAAAAAGGTGACTATGATAACAAGAATTTGTACACATATCCGGAGTATACTTTTGTTTATTTAGTTTGAGACTTTAATGATAGTTATTCGCGAATAAATAAATTTGCCCATTCATAATTACTGAATTGTTAGGCATGTTGAAGTTACTCCACACAACCTAGCCTGTTCCTGTTGACACTCTTTGAGGACTTTGAATTGAAGATAAAGATAAACAAAAACAAACATCAGTTGCATTTAATATCATTGTCTAAATTAAGAGTTCACTTTTGCTCTCGTAATTTTGTTGCTTTTGTCATGGGTGCTTGCTGAAGGCTCAATATTCTTTATTTGTTTGTGTGTCTGTTGCTGTATTCATTCTATAATTATTTTCAAATGTCATGCTTTCTTGTCACCCTAATGATGGTTTTAAATGTGTGTCAATTTTTACTGCCAATGTGAGTTTAAACCCTCTTCATTTTCTTCCTAGCTTGCTGCAATTTGTTCTGATAAATTTTATATAAAGGTCCTGAATATTGTGAGTAATTTTTTAATTATTTATGAAGTTCTTGAATCATTCCAAATAATCTAGATGAGAAGATATCCTTTATTCATTTTAACTTGAATTACATTTCTTGTTTTAAAATGCATTCATAGGAAATTAGAAATGCCGAGGTTTGTCATGCATGAACCCTATAAGCTAGGTTAACAACCCCCCCAACACACCACACACACACACACAAAAGCAGATGAACACAATCCATTGGATAGATTGATTGATGCCATGAAATTGTTCTTGTTCCCCTTTATTCTACATATCCTTTCCACCATGCTTCCCATAAAATGATGATACTATCATTCGCAGGAAGAGTGAGACTGGTGAATTTTACTAAGACGTATGCCACTTTTTTCTTTCTTTTTTTTGGGCAAAATGTGTATAACATTCATAATAATTTGATGTGGTATGCTGTGGCAGGCAATAAGTTAAGATATCAACCTGTTAGGAAAAACCATTTTGAGGGAGTTAAGACCTTTTATTTATTTTACTATTTTTTGGATACTAGGAGAAATCTAACCTTCTCCTTGGTCCCCGCATATTTTCATCAACAAACAATGGATTTTATGTTTCCTTTCACTTACAAGTTTTGTATCAGTCAGTAGGCAATGGTGGTGGCTGATTATGTAATCAATGTGATATTTTGTTTTTATTGGATGCAAACAAGGTGCTATATAGTTTTTAATTTTTATTTTTATTTATTCAAAATTCCATAGGATAAGCATTATCGGAAGGGTCTTGTGGCAATGGTGCAGAAGAGGAAGAAGTTGTTGAAATATCTCCGAAGAACAGACTGGAATTATTTGCAACATCATTTGGAGCGCACACTTTTGGGACAACTTTTTGGGATGTTTAGCATTTTCCTTTTCAAAACTACTCAACCTTTGATAACGACAGTCATTCCGGGTAAATGATGGGAAGACGGCTTCTTATGCTGTTTGGCTTTGCCTTGACCCAGAATAATAAACTATATATATGTTGATTTTATCTTTTTCATTTGCTTGCTTTTTATGCTCCCCAACATGACATTCCTTTTGATGATTTGAACTGGTGAACTGGCAGCATAGTTAGGGACGTTATTGAGGGACCACCCCAGAATCTCCTAGAGCCACTTGCTCAGCAAATTGCATCAACCACTCTAACCAAGCACTCCCAGATATCTGCAGTTCGTGTCAAGATTGGGAAGCCTCATGTTGCTGTTTATGGACCTCTTGACTACTTGGGTGTAGAAATTTTCAGATGCAGAAGTAAAGATGCACATAATTGAGCTTTTGTTTATAATCTCTATACATTTGGCGTGGTGGTTTGTATTTGATTCAAGTTGGATAATTTTCTTGTCAAATTGCCAGTTTGAGCGGGGGCTAGCTTTACTTAATGAATAAATGGTTCTTTATCCGTGTCAAGTGATCAAATAATGAGCACTGATGGCTTCTCACAAAATTTTTGGAAACCCCAGCCAAGAACTACCTACTAAGCACGACATCTCAGCATAATGAACTTTTGCATCTAAATCAATTAACTTGCTATAGAAGTGTTGAAATACAAGTGGGTGTTACCAAAATTTTTGGTACTCAAAAGACATTTTTTTCCTCTTTCATCATGGTGATGTGGCAGCTGCAGAAAGCCCATTTCCTAAAAATTTTCAGGCCATAAAAATAAATGCCAGAGCATTTTCCACTTGTTAAGTAGATTACTCCCTGGATCAAAGATGAACATAAGCCATCTTCCATGCGAGGTTTTGTTCAAGGAATGCAGATCCTCTGCTTGGTGCTTGGGTGATGTGGCATGAAATGGATAGTCTGCACATCACCCGAGTGAAAAGCAGACCATCCAGATCATGTCACATCACCCAAGCAAACCCAAGCCCAAGTAGAGGATCCGGATGCTTGTCCAAGAACTCGAAGCAATTCATTAAGGGTTCTACGGAGGCAAATGACAGCATGCAGAAAGTGCATAAAAAGTGGTCACAAGCCTACTGGAGAAGACAAATGGCATATATCAATTGCAGATCTACAAGGCCATGAGAAGCTCTATAAAGTCTTTGTACACCACATAGTTTGATAAGTAATGTTTAAGGTGTTTTTTTATTTGGGTATGTACAAAAGATTCAAACAAGATTGTTCTTTTCTAGTAACAAAAGTTTCATATGTATTGCTAAGCAGGACACATGCATATGAATTTAACATTCTTTTCAGAGGGCTTCATTAACAACCGTACCTCCTAACATTCTTTTGGTCTCTTTCTTTTTACTTCCTCTATACTTCATTATAACAAACAAACTCTCCTCCATTAATTCAATGTTTGAGTTAATTTTGGCACAATGACACCCAATGAAATTGGTTGCGCTGCGTGGATTTCGTGAATGGTAGTGCACTTTGTAACATAAATGACACCCAATGAAATTGAGGTGTTCTTAAACAATTCAAATATCCCATGCAGGTCTTCATCGTTTCTAATATCAATCATGATATTATCCAAGTATCTACCAGCTGGCACCATACATTTTACCGCTAGATTAGTTTCTTTCATAGTCGTCCTAATACGATTATGGATCTTGCTAATAAATTCATAAAAACCACTATTGAACGATACCCGAAATATACGAGTTTCCCCACCAACATATGATGAAAAATTACCAGTTTCTTCATCGAGCTGACCATTAAAATGAATCATGAAAACAGCCATACCATCATCCATTTTGAATTAAACACATTCTTCCTAATGTTTCTGTTGACGTCAATGCAAATACGCATATCAGTGCGCAATGGGATCCTAAAGTACATCCATTACATAGATTAATAGATTAATAATGATATTCGTTAACACATCTAGTAATGGATGAAGGTGGGACTCAATACAATGATCGATCTTACGTATATGCATAGTGAAAAAAAAAAATACTGGCTTCATATGGGATCGTTACGACAAATACAAAAAAATAAATATAAATATAAATATAAATATAATAAGTCCATCATCCGCGGGTATACACGGTAATCCGTTAATTTGTATAATAAAATAATACTTCACATCCCATTTTCAATTCTTCTTCTATTGATATATACACAATGCACAACTGAGATGCATTTTTGGCTTCACAACAAGGCATTTCAAATCAAATTGTAAATTGGTGATGGTATTGCACATTTTCTAATATGACACCTATGGTTTCAATGAATCAAACATACGTACCCATACATGTCTCCAGCTGCCAAAACATGGAATTTTGAGGTATAATACATAAATTGGAATATATGAAACCTACTGTTGCAAAGAAACAAACATGCCTATTGTTTGTTATGGCATCCAAACATGGTTATATTTCTATATTTCATTCCAAAAAATGAAAGAATACGAACAAGGAATGCAACGGAAGGTAGGTTTTAAAAATTTTCCTTTGTATTCAACCATGAAATCACTTAATCGATGAATCGAATCAACTTTAAATTAAAAACAATAAAGTAAAGCTTACATTGATTTGTTCCTTCGCGATATTCTCTTCCTTTGATGATCGTCCTCGCTCAATCCTCGAGCCCCAAAAGTATGGTGGCCTCCAATGAACATCCACACGAACACAAGAGTCGCTAATCCTTCTTGAATTTTTCAACCCTTGAAAAAGACAAGCATGGAGAGGGAGAGAGAGAGAGGGGCGGCAATCTTAGAGAGAGAGAATGAGATGCATGCTTGCTAAAAAGCTAGGGTTCACTCTCTTTAAATAAGCCCCTCCTCTTCTTAGGGTGTTTGGTTACTAGTGTTAGCATGACCATAAACCCCGTTTAGGTTATCCCCATTCTTGAATTAGATATCCTTTTAGTTATTAATTAATTAACCCTTAATTAATTAAAACCAAACATATATCAATTAGAATGTAACCCTCTCACAAGTTTAACAACCTCACTTATGTTCTTTTGTGTGTGACCCATTGGGTTCATCCCAACCTAGTAGTGGCAGGGGACATCTCAATGTCGCCCAAAATAGAAACTTTCTATTTTTAGGTTCTATTGGAACAATTCCAATTTTGCCCTCAATGATAACCCTTATCATTAGGCCTTTACTAGTCATGAGTGACATCTAGCAATATGTCATGACGTACCCTAGGTGTGGGTGAATATACGAACATGTAAATGAACCCTTCGTGCTATAAATAATCCCTCACCAAACAATGTCTCGATTAAGTTAGTTGGGTATGGATTCATGTCAAACCCTAACTTAATCATGCGTTACTAATTCACCAGATTATAATCTCAATTAGGTATGCCCTTGAAACACTTTTCTTGGCAACCTTCTGCTTTGGCCAAAGACTCCATTGAGATAGTAACTGTGAACTAACTAAGACATTCACCCTTTCTTATTAAGGGTGGTGATCCTCTATTGCACACTCACCTATCTTCATACATAACTCACTAGAGCCAATGAGCACCGATTACATCCTTATGATTAAGGGTGTACGAGATACTATCAAACTTTAGCAATTCATATATAAGATAACATGTGGTGTCTCAAGTCTAAGGATTACAACTGTGACTATACACATGAGCAGCCTTTGACATACAAATAGAATTCCATAAGCTGTACTCAAATTGGTCACGTTCAGTGTACCTGTTCTCTAACAAGCACCCACAGGTTTACTATAGTGTCTCTACACAGATGGTTCGAGACTCACCATCCTCCCATGGAGCTAGTAAAACCTGAGCTAATCTTAACGGTTTATAATCGTCCAAATATATAAACCTATGATCAGGAACTAGTTTAGGATAGATGTACTTGAGAATTATAAGTCTCTCTATCTCAACACTTGAGATATAACTCTCTATCATACTATCCAAGGACTTTATCATGAACAGTAATTAAACACAAGTTTACATGATAAAAATAGCCATATCATAAATGAATAAAGATCCATACAAGATATAATAATGAAATATAAAACCCTAAACTCAACAGAACAATTGGTTTTAGGGCACATATCTAACAAAAAATTCGTAATGGTATATTTCTATATTGTGATAAGAAAGATATTAAACACAATGTTGCAATAAATCCAACATAACTACATAGGGAAAGCATGAACCACACATGAATGTAACATACTTATACATGGGGAAATCATACTATAAAAAGAAGATTCAAGTGTCAATAATAGTCATGGATATACCTGATGTTGGGGGAGGAGAATGTGATCTTCTCTTCTACCTCATGTATGCACCCAAGCATAAGGTTAGGCATTCATCCGAAGGGCATGATTCCCAAATACAAAGATGGAAGATAAAGTAAGCTCCTTTGAGATATTAATTTATCAAAATTAAGAAAGGGTAATTTTTGAAAAAATCATATGGCAAAAAAGCTTACACAAATTTTATAAAATTGGGTATTCTTCAAAGAAATGGGTATTCCGGCAAAGTATTGATATTGGGTATTCTGCTTTATTTTTTGGGTATTCTGTGTAAAATAGAAATTTTGGTATCCTATAAAAATATGGGTATCCTATATAACGTATTTACCAATTAGGATATTTTAAAGATTTGATTTGATATGTGGACGATTTTGTAAAGATTTGATTTGACATCTCAGATATGAATAAAATATGAATAAAAATAGAAAATTGGGTATTCTTCATAAAAATGGGTATTTTGTTAAAGTCTGGATATTGGGTATTCTTCTTTATTTTTTTGGGTATTCTGTGTAAAATCGAAATTTGGGTATCCTATACAAATATGGGTATCCTATAGAACGTATGGAATGGGAAGATATTTTAAAATTTTGATTTGACATGTGGAAGATATTTTAAAGATTTGATTTGACATGTAAGAGATGAATAAAATATGATTAAAAATTGAAAATTGGGTATTCTTCACAAAAATGGGTATTCCGTTAAAATATGGGTATTGGGTATTCTTCTTTATTTTTTTGGGTATTCTTTAGAATTATGGGTATTATTCATTAAAATTTGAAAATTGGGTATTCTGTGTAATTTTGGGTATTCCGTTAAAGTGGAAAAAGTTTGATGGGACATGTCTGTTGTTGATTTGATTTGAAAAAGTTGATGTTTGACTTGTACGGACGGTCATCATTTCATTGGGTATTCTTCACAAAAATGGGTATTCTATGTAAAGCAAATGTTGGGTATCCTGTAGAAATATGGGTATTCTATATAAAAATGGGTATTGGGTATTCTTAATAAAATTGGGTATTATGTGTAATTTTGGGTATTACATGAAAATTTTTTAAATTTTTTTGAAAATATTACCGTTAGAAGGGTATAAGTGTCCAAAAAACTGTACGGAGGTTTAGTTTTGTCATTCCCCAACACATGAGTTTATAATAGTAATTTATTGAAAACAAAGGTTCATTTTGGGAAATTACCCAATTATTATTCATGCTAGATAAATTAATGTTTTTACACAAGGTCAGGCTCCTTGACACATAGTTTTTGCTCTTACTTTGACATGCGATTTGCAAAATCCAGCATGAAATAAGTATTTTGAAAAAGTCTACAGTAGAAAACTTCCGATACGTCCACAAATCCTACTTCCGATATGTCCACAAATAAAACTATCGCTTCCCAGAGGAATCTAATTAATAAATTTGGTAGCATGTGGTCAACATGTGGTATTCAATTGTTCTATTTAGGGCATGTTCGTGTCAACTTTTTCTAAACTCACTTTTGAATAACTCTCTCTTTTTCACTTATCTCTTTAAAGTTATGTTCAAAACATGTTTTCGTGTATCAAAATTTCTGTACAAGGAGCGATTGTGGTAAAAGTTGGGATTTCAATTTTGCCAACTATCGTATTACTCTTCAAGTTGTCTATAAATAATTATCCATCCATCTCTTAGGTCAAGTAAATTCAAACTTTGAGTTCCAAAAATAGTTTTTTAAAAATTTAATGCAAAGGGGACCTTAATTAGGCAAGCTTTTGCGACTATTTATGAATGGTGAGTTTGGTTTTTAAATATATTAGGGCTTGTTTAATTTTTGCAATTTTCATTTTTATTTCAATAAAAATAGAAAACGGCCTAAAAAACGCGTTTACTTATAAAAAAAAGAAAACTATTTTCAAGAAAATGAATTCAGTTTTTAAGAAAATGTGAAAACATCAAAAAGATATTTTTGTGTTTTCACGAAAAGTGAAAATAATGATTATATCGTGGCAATGCTTATAAACATAGAAAAAATTATGTAGACCAACCGTAAAATCATAAAATAAAATAATAAAACATATAGAGATAATATATAGTTTTAGTAAATGTATTTACACTATTTTTAGATTTTTAAAACAGCTTTAATTTTTGCAAATTAAATGCATTTTCTAAATTTTGAAAACTGAAAATAAAAACTATTTTTAAAAAAATTTCATAAAAAATAAAAATTATAAAAATTTTCGCGAAACAAACATAACTTTAAGATTCTTGTCCCTCTAAATATTCTGGCAAGGGGCATACATACCAAGGGACCCCAGTAGAGTTAATTAAAGCATCATTCCTCTTTGGAATTTGCAAGCAGGGCTTGAGGTCAAAATGGTGTGTGCATGGATTTCCACACACTAGTAGCAAAGGGACATAGAAGCAGCCCATGGATGGAGTTTTCACCAACCCTTTGCCACTGGTAACATTACCATTGGTAGTGGCAAAAAAAACAAAAGGAAAAATTACACTTTGTCCCTATGAATTATTGACCCTTTTAATGTTGCTTCTTGTGATTTTGATTGCATATATCAATGAGCCATTAAACTAGTAGATTGTATCAAATTATCTCTTTCTATGAGTTAGCTATTTGTTTTTTGCTTTTTTTTTTTTTTTTTTTTTTTTATACTAAAAACTAGTGTTATATGTAGTATTTATCCTGAATTCCTAATAGGTCTACAGGTATATCTGTGAAATTTCATGATTTTTTTTTAAAAAAATATTTTATTTATTATGAATTTTATTTGGAGAAAATAATTCATAA
>JAESVK010000346.1:345658-357196 GCA_017140935.1 Hamamelis virginiana | reverse complement strand
CGCCCTTGGAGTGCGCTTCTCGCTTGAAGAATTCTCCTCTGCTTCTCTTTCTGCCCGGTCTCTCTCTCTCTCTCTATATATATATGTGTGTGTGTGTGTGTGTGTGTGTGTCAGTGTGTGTGCACTATCCTTGTGGTTGGTGAATTGTTCGAGTATTCTTTAATCGTAAACGTCGGTGTTCACACGAAGGTTCTTTAATTCTCGAGAAATTGTTTTACCTAGAACCATTTTCCGTCTAAACAAACAGAGTCTTCTTTGTTTTTTGGCCTATGAATAATGAAATGACTGAGTTAGACTTTCAGTTTCATCTTTTATCGGGGAAAAGAAAGACTGTCCATTGAACAAAAAAAGCTTACTGATGTTTATATTTTTGCCATTATCTATCTTATCTCTTAAACATGCGTGTACTTTTTTCTTTAGTTTTAATAGTTTGAAGTGTTTTTAACTATTTAGTTTAATTAAGCTTCCACTTTCCCCTTATATTCTAATTTTTCCGTGAAGTTTGCCTGTCTAATTTAGAAATGTTAGGTTAACTGGAAAATTCAGATCAATGATGAACCAAGTTGTTTGGAACTACTTATTAAATTATTTTCTTATGGAAGATTATATAATTCCTAAAATGAAGAAAATGTGAATTTGCATGTAAATTATCATTGAGGTTTGTCGTTGTTTATTATTATTATATAGATACGAATTATTTCAACATTAGCTTATCAAAAATTATTTCAACATTCACTCTGTTTTTGTTTTCTTTATTTTGAATTTTGTTTTGTTTTGTTTTGTTTGATCAAGGATTCATTACTTACTTTAAATTGTTTTAATTTTTACAGGGATTGATGGCGTTGGACTTGGGCTTATAATGCACTATCAAAGACTTGGAAAGTAAGTATTTGAAGGGAATTTAAAGTCAATTTCATGCTCTTGCTATCACAGTTGATATTATAAAAGGTTCATTAATTTTTCGGGGCATTTATCGGATTTGAGCTGTCGATAAAATGCTCTTTAGATCAACTTGACAGTGATGGAATTGCGACTCTTTGATGACATCCTTCATTAAAGTCAGTAGTTCTACACGGATTTCATGCCCTTTACTATCACTGTTGATATTTTGAAACTGAGTTTCATTAATTTTGTGGGGCGTTTATCGGATTTGAGTCGTCGATAATATGCTCTCAAAACCATAATACGCTCTTTAAACCAAATTGACAGTGATGGAATTGCAACTCTTTAATGCCATACTTGATCTGGTATTATTAACTGTGTTGCCTAATTTATGATTTTTCCTTGAGTGAAGGATTTTTGATATGTGGTGCTTGCATATTCCAGTTATGGATCGAACAACATTTACAGGTTCTTTTCTCTCTTTCACTCTCTGTTTCTTTGTCCCTGCGTTTGAATTACGCATCTTGAGATTGAAGGTGGTGCTTTGAGTTGTCATTACAAAATTGAACTTGGAATGCTATTAAGAATTTCGATAGATACTGACAGTCACTTCTTTCAATATCTTGTGATAGAAGAGAATCTGATCAATGATTTATTAAATTAGTTACCATTTAAAGATAATGAGGATGCTCATCTTTTTTAATCTTTCCATGCGATATGTTGGGCGAATAACAAGTATCTCACTGTAATGTAGTCTTTTCCAATTTATCATGGTTCAGACTTGGTGAAGCTAGTTGAAAGAACAGTTAGGTCAGAACATCACCGTTCACCAAATAAACCCATTTATCTTGTTGGAGAATCTCTTGGAGGATGCCTTGCCCTAGTGGTTGCAGCCCGTAACCCTGATATTGATCTTGTATTAATATTGGCTAATCCAGGTGAGTAGTTCCTTTCTTATAAATGTTGGTGGGAACTTAGACATTCTATGATTTCTTTATTAAATTTCTGGGGGACTTCAGGAAATCCAACATGATATGGACATGGTTTTATAGTGGAAGCTGGACTTCAGAGTGTGTCGCAATAAATGAATATTAAATGTGTGTGTGTGTGTATTCAACAGTAAAGTAACCATATTATGAAAAGAGAAAGGGCTACAGATTGCCACATATTCACAACGAATTGGTTAATCTTATTGTCTGACCTTTGGGAGGTAATGTGATTATATATGCCTTTAAAAGAAAGGGTTAGGACAAGAGGCTTACACATATTCACAGGGAACTTTTGGTAAACCAAAGTGCCACGATGATATGACATACAACAGTGCTCGGAGTAGGAAACGGAAAAAAATGTTATGGGTTGCTTCAGTATCCAAGTAAATTAACTTTATAGTGCACAGTTTGCAGTTGATCAAAACCTTTGCTAACTATGCAAAGTACCTAACCGATTTTTTTGCCAGCTACATCTTTTAGCAAGTCGCCACTGCAACCACTTGTACCTTTATTGGAAGTCATGCCTGACCTCTATCTTGGCCAGCCTTACATAGCGAGTCTAATGGCAGGTTTGCTTTCTTTGCTTCTCGTTATTTCCATAGCCTGGCTTTGCTAGTTGCTTGATGATACACATATTGGTTTCCAAGTAGAGCTGGCAATGTGTTAGCTTTAGGTAGTTCCAAAACTGCACAACCCATCGGCAATTTTTTAATATTAAGATCATCTAAATATTGTTAAAAAATAATATACTCCGTATAACTGAAAATTCCTAACACAGTTAAAAATGATAACCTTTCCAACACTTATTACAATCTAGGAAATTGGTTCTTCATCACATGCATTGAGGCAGATAAGCTATTGTACAAGTCTCATAGTTTCCCTTTGATTTTTCCTTGTGGGACTAGAGTCACACTTGCTTCACCTCTCTTTAATGAAATTTTTTTTTTAAAAAAAAAAAAAAAGAGAAAAAATAAAAAGTGCATTACTCCTCATTTTTAAAAGCCTTTATATGACACATATTTTGAAAATATGCTAAAAACTCTCGAATATAGGACCACCTTGACGACATTGACCTTCAAGGCTTCAATGCCATGGTTGTTTGCAGTTTATCTTCTAAAAATATGTGCTTCTATAAGATTATATTTCTAATTGTTTGATTATGACAGAATTTTTCATATCTGAGTTGAGCAGGTTTTAAATGATAAATGATGGCTTGAAACTTCAGTTTTTAGTCACCAACAGTCAATTCTGGCACCCCTTGGTGTTTGTCATACAACTCTATGATAATTTGGAAACATTTATGATTACTTGACCTTGCATGTTGAACTGAACTCTGTATATACAAAGATTGAGAAAATGCTGGATTTGAAGTGGGTTATGCAATGTGATCCAGTGAAATCAGTTACAACGTTGGTCGTCTCTATAAATATCTGGCATTACCTTTTGTCCTTTTTTTTTCTCTAAATCAGCATAGAAAAAAATCATGACAGATCTGTATGTTGTCACCTACTAATTCCAGATCCTTTCTATCCGTTGCTGTTCTTTATTATTTAGCATCCAATAAAGATGTCTGTCAGTTTTGCGCCCCTTTGTCTCTGCTTCAATATTAGGTTGAGGGGAGTATTTGCTCTTGCTGACAATTTGTTAGGAAGATTAGAAGCATTTTTCTGTCTAGAAATGGATTTGTATACATTAAATAGTTTAAGCTTCTGCTTTTCTGTTTGCAAATGGAAGGGCATTTACTTTTGAATCAAGCATGCAATTTTCTTCTGATGGAAATTGCTATCGGGAACTGATTCTAGTAGATAATTTTTCATTATTTCTAGTCACAATAAAGTTATGGTGTTGCAAATTAAAATATCTTCTTAAAACTTTTGTATATTGCAAATTAAATATCCATTTAAAATTTTCGACTGATATCAGTAATGTGCTCTGTATATTTAGGCAATCCTTTGAGGATGGCGATGGCTAGTGTGGAGAAAGGATTTCCTCTGCAGCAAGCTGTTGGTGAGCTATCACAAGGTCTTGTTGCATTGTCATCTTATTTTCCTGTAAGATTCAACTCTAGAACAAGAATACATAAGTAAATCATGATTAAAAAACAAAAAATTCTTTATTTTTTTATGCCCCTTTTGCTAAAAGGTCGTGATATAGCTATTAGAGATATCTTTCTCTCCATTGGTCATTTTGTCAGGGAGTCTGTCATTGGCATTTCTTTTGATGCTTTGCATCTACTATATGCCAAAAGGTGTTTCCATCACTAATTTTTCAGAACGTACAATTACTAGATTCTACGTTACTATGGTGCATCATTTATGTTATTCTTATCAAGTATATGGGACCTTTAAATGAGTTCACATAAGGATTGTTGGCTGTCTCTTTTGTCTTGATGCTTACCTTTTGATTTTCTTATCATGCACTAACAATTTCGTAAAAAAAGATTTACTAACTAATGATACAGGTCCTTACTGATATTTTACCAAGAGAAACACTTCTCTGGAAGCTGCAGATGCTTAAATCAGCTTCTGCATTTGCCAATTCACGTCTCCATGCTGTTAAAGCTCAAACGCTGATACTTTCCAGGTTCTTACTCTTTGGCATTTATGGTCTGTTCCAATTTAAGTGTCATTGAAAAAATATATATCTTTTTGATTACTTATTGTGGAAAATTGTATATTCAGAAACTTTTTAGTTTTTGTAATAATTGATCATCTTGTTTCCACTTTCAATAATGAAGTCAGTTTTATTGGTGTCAGTATTGGGTTTGACTGAAACTTCGCATAAAAGTGCAGTACCCACTTTACAATGTAAGCCTGAGAAACACCCAGTCTGTTAAGACATCTTCCACAGAGACCTATTCAAACTCTGCTTGTGATGTGGATAAGCCTAAGTCAAACCCCTCTCCAAATGATAGACCCTATCTGCAACAACTTGAATGTAGATAAAGATAAAACTGATCTTTCACAGTCAAACTAAAGAAGAAAAAAAATTAGAGAAAACAACCAGATTTTCTTTAAAAAAAAAAAGAAAAAAAAAAAAAAAAAACAGAGAAAGCAGACAGATCCTCTTTAGCAAACTCAGACCCTATGCATGGCAGCCAATAGTGAAAGGGAGCGGAAATCCCATGAACTCTTGATAGTGCTTATAGATCATGCCGTAAAAAAAAAAAAAAAAAAATCCGAATCCTTTATCATAAAGAGATGAATCCGTACCTTTGAGATCTGTCTGGATTGATCTCAATGAATCACGAACTGTAGAAAACTGCTCGAGCTCTTCAAGCCTTCTACTGTATTCCTCCTATGCCCGAACGTGAAGAGAGAGTGGCTCTCTTTGTGCTCTACTTGTTAGGCGGCTGCCTCTAGGGTTTAGAAATAATATTTCGTCTGACCTAGAGGCTGCCCAACGTAGCATATATATAGGCTACGGCAGGGACGTAAAAGCAAATAAGTTTCGGGCTCCCAATATAAATATTAATTATAATTCAATCCATTAAAGAATTATAATTGCACTCCCTCTCTTATTCGAAATTTTATTTCGAGCTCTTTGTTATTAAATACTTATTAATCTCTCCACGTTAAGATTACACATACCTGAAATTAAATTACTGAAAATTTTATTTAATCAACATCTGTTAATCTCATTGAGACCTTCCACTTAACTTATTTGATATGTTGGATACAAAATCCACCTGCAGGGTTTGACATAATCAAAACTTATAAGCATCCTCAAGGGGGTATCATCAATCCATATTACAGGACGTGGATTCCGTTCATTATTAATATACACCGTATGCTTAATGTCGTTACCCGTCTCACCGAGTTTATTGACCCATAAAAGATCTCACTCTATATGAATCAAGATAACAAATACTAAGTGTATGTGCATATTAAATATTTCGGGATTAAGAGCATAAGCATTCATAATAACCATAAGGTATTAATTGTTTAATGTGTTAGTATAAAACAATTACCCTAAGACTGTCCCGTTCAATACACAAGTGTACTAGCACAAGAAGTCAGAACTAAACCGTTCCCCATAGTCAAGACAAACCTACTAAAATCTTGTGCTACAATCTTACCGATGGTGTGTCCAGTTCCATCTCAGACTGTGAACAATAAGCTTATATTCTACAAGAATTGATGATCTGATCCTCTGTGTGTAAGCCGAACTCTACACACCAGATCATCTACTATGTAGAATAAAAGACACACATGCATAACATTAAAAGATAATATAATGCAAACATAGCTCATACAGATTCTCATTTTAAAATGCAATATCAGATTTCATTAATAAATAAATACTGAGGTCCATTACATAAAAGCATGGCTTTTAGTATATATCCTGAACAAATAGTTATATTGAAGTTTCTCCCTACTACAACTTTATGGGACCACTGATTTTTATGTATATTTGATGTGAAAAGTCCCATTCAAATTTGGAAAAACACTAAACCATCACAAAATAGTTCAACTACTCGTTTAATTAAGGTCCACAGTATTTCATTTTGGATTATGTTAAACATACCTGACCTAATGAAACAATAAGTTCTAATTAGAAAACTAAACTGTATTAGCCTAAACCAACTCAAAGCGAACTCTGATTTGCAGCTATTCTTCTCACCTCAAACTCTTCAAATATGTGACCCGTCATCACCTTATATAATAGATGTTGTAAATGGATCGTGCTGTTATGTTCCAATAACAATCTCAAGAATATAAATGTTTTCCATAATAGTGTCATATCTTTTGGCCATTGATAACGTATTAAATGTGTGGGTTGTTAATGGAATTTATATTAAGATAAAGGGCATCTGCCTCTTGTCCTATATTTTGGAGTTTGAGCTGCCACAATTAATTATTTAACATCGCGAACCAATTTTATTGGTCGAGTTACCTCTACTTTAAATATTTATTCTTTAATGTTGTATTTGTTGCGTATGCTTGTTGCATTTTCTATGCTTTAAGTTTGTTATTGCTGTGTAGAATGATGGGGTTGATTTCACTTTTTGTCCTTTTAGTGGAAGGGATCAATTGCTACCGAGTAAAGAAGAATGTGAACAGCTTCAACGTGCACTAAAATGTGAGCTTCGTAAGTTTGATGATAGTGGTCATTTCCTCTTCTTGGTAGGATGATCTCTCTCTCTCTCTCTCTCTCTTTCTGTGTGTGTGTGTGTGTGATAAAATTGCACTATAATGTTTGCTGCATTGTATAAATTAGTTTACATGATTTTTAAATCATGTTTTATCCGAATTGTCATCTTGCAATTTTTGTTTTTGATGTATAGTATTAGTAGTTCTGCTAATATGTAGGAAGATGATGGCATTGATTTGGTAACTATCATCAAGCGTACTGGATTCTATCGTCGTGCAAAATATCGTGACTGTACCTCAGATTACATTCCACCAACCCCTTCTGAAGTCAAACAAGTATATGAAACACAAAGGTATGACATTGCAAATTCAAGTATATCTTCTGCTAAAATAACAGTGATTAATTTCTTGGTACCTAGCTACTCTACCAATGGCATATCAGTACATATGCATATTGCTGTGGGGCATGCTGCTTGATGGTCAATTTAAGAGACCAACTTGTGGAATCCTTATCTATTTGATATAATCGTGTGTTATATAGAATCAAAATATTTTACTATATTCGAGAAAATGGAAGCAATGGAAAGGACATTTTTTGCTAAATTCAAATGGTTTTTATCAGTTGTGATAGCTGTGATCAATTACAGCTCGTAGTTATTTTATTCCCTAAAGGATCAGCCAGGAGAATCTCATCAGAAGCTGGACTCTATACCATGTGTTTATGGCACATTAATTATAATGCCATCACAAAACAGCGCTCACATAGTTTCTCAAATTATCCTCATTTTAGGACTTTTTGTGATTAACTGAGTTGTAAAAGAATGATAACAGTTTTCAGACTTACCACCTCACGATTATGATGATGCTAGGTGGATTGTGGAGGCTACTAGCCCCGTGATGCTATCAACTTTAGAGAATGGGAAAATAGTGAAGGGCCTTTCAGGGATTCCTTCGGAGGGGCCAGTTTTGTTTGTTGGCTATCACATGTTACTAGGATGGGAATTGGTTCCTATGGTGTCCCGAATTTTGGCTGAGAGAAATATCCTTGTGCGAGGAATAGCACATCCAATTTTGTTTATGGGGACGAGAGATGGAACTTCACTTGATCCATCGGCGTTTGACCAATACAGACTTATGGGTGCAGCTCCTGTCTCAGGAATTAACTTCTATAAACTTCTTTCTTTAAAGTCTCATGTCCTACTATATCCAGGAGGCACGCGTGAGGCTGTTCACCGTAAGGTAACATTTCAGTGGTCACATTCTACCTTAATCTGCACTGTTATTGACAAAACGATTGTATGTTCATTTTCTTCGTACTTCATTACTATTTTAATGATCTCATATTTACACTAGTGTAATATTCCACAATAAGTAATGAGGTGGTTGATAGTCTATTTTATTTTCCCAGACATGATGTGGAAATTCTCTGGAAGAATTAGTGATAAACATTGAGTTATGATAAAAATATTCCTTTTACCGCATAAATTTTAATCTTCTTCCTCAATAGTCCTTAACATTAAAGAAACTGTTTTTTATGGGTGTTATTAAAGAAACTTTTACCTTCTATGATGTGATGCTAACTCGTTTGTGTCGTGCACGTCTTATATTCTACATTTAGTATGTGATTTATGTGTTCATTTTCATACATTTGCACACACATATGCAGTGTGTGGCCATCAAAGCTAGATATATTTCTTAGAATTTACAGTGCTGAACTAGCTTTGCAATGCACTTTACTTTCCAGGGTGAGCAATACAAGTTATTCTGGCCAGAGAAGTCTGAGTTTGTCAGAATGGCAGCTAGATTTGGAGCTAAAATCATACCTTTTGGTGTTGTTGGAGAAGATGATGTTGGTGAAGTAAGTCTGAAGGTTTCATTTTTCTTCACTGCTACATTTCTATTGATCACTACGTTCCATTATATGTATGTTGTTTGTGTGCACATTTGCGCGCGTGCATGTGCGTGAGGTTGATCTCCCACTGCTGGTCCAGCCAAGTGGGGTCTTGGGAGGGCTGAATTGGATACGGTCCTAAACTTTGACATTCTTGCATGAAGTGGCTGCTCTCAAGGCTCAACCCTGTGTATTCACGCTTGACAGCTCGAGACTTTTACCATTGCACAAGACACTGGCCCCTCTGTGTGACTATCCTCTATTGAAAATATATTTTATCCGCGTTTGTTATTGTGTGTGTGTGTGTGGGGAAGGACCATAGAGAGCAAAGTAACAAAGAATGTTAAATATTTGAGATAAGTTTTACAACAAAAAAGGCATAAGTACGTTATTAGTTCTTCATAGTATTGAAGTAATTGAAGGAGAATTGTTACTAATGGTGTCAGCTATGTGGATATGAGTGTTGCTTCAAAAATTTTTGAACACTTGGGGCACTGACTGAGAAATGTGCTACATTTCATAGTTGATTTATTTATTTTTTTTTTGTGCGTGGAGAAATTCTGATTTCTTGAGATCTCAAGCATGACTTATAACTTTTACATTTTTATGTTACACTGGCATATATTACATATTACAGCTAGGCGCTCTGTATGGCTTACTTATTTTCAGATTTCCATCTTTGTCACTGAATGCGAGTTAATCTATAATGAACAATTGGTTTGCATGTTCATTATTGTCAGGTATTCTTCGACTATGATGACCAAATGAAGATTCCTTACCTTAGGGACCAAATAGAAAGACAAACAAGAGAGGATGTGCAGTTGAGGTATTCTAAGTTTTTCTTTTGTTAAATCCTATTGAATCTTTCCTCTTCATATATGTAACCTTTCATTGACGCCCTTTTCTGTGCTTTTGTTATTTTCTGCTGCAGAAGTTTTGAGTGTTCCTTTTGCCAGTTTTTCTGGTCTTTCATGTTATTAATTAACACTTCTACTTACACAGCTTGAAAATTATATAGAATTGAGTGATTATCCCCCAAGTTAATGATGGATGTGGGTCTTTTTGCACAATGAATTAAAGAGATACTACGTGTCAAGGCAAAAGAGTTACTACTTATCAGATGCCTGCAATATATTGTTGGAAAATTTGAACTTGGAATTTGGAATATCTAGAATTTGATAATATTGTGTTAAACAACAAAACAATCAAATTAAAAGAATAAAACAGAATGTATATTAATTCTGTAATTTACAGAATTATATACCTAAAAGATGAAGAAAACTAACACATAATATATATACACAATAATTGCACTTTAAATAAATGACTTACAAATCGTTCAGAAAACTGAAGTAAACTCGCAGTAGAAATTGATTGAAGTAGAAACTGATCAAGGCAAGTGTTGGACACTTTGTCCTTAAGACAGATTTCGCCCCTCCACTTGGTGCTTAGAGTCTGATGGACGTCTGCCTCCCAGGATACAATGATCACGTCTGTAGAGGAAGCACTACAATCTGCAGACTCGACGAACCAGAAATGCTATCTCTCTCTCAATGACAGAATGCAAAAATGCTATGAAATGAATTATGACCGTGTCCTATTTATAAACTCACTGGTGCCTTTTCGTGAAGTGCAGAAAGGCACCGGACACAACTCTCTAGAAAAGGTGTAACCCTTCAGCTATTTCCGAACAGACATAACCTTCCTGTAGAGGTGCAACTCTTCAGAAATTCTGGGACAGACATGACTCTTCACATGGTAATCAAGCTTGGCCCAAAAAGATAATGGGTCGGTCTAGATTACCCGACCCAACCCGGTGCAAGCGCGCCCGTGTGGCTTGGATCAAGCCCAAGTTTGGGTAGGTCCTCTCCCCTCACAAAACTTTGGTACCCCTTGGGGCCCAACCTATAGGTCCAAGGTAAGAGTATATTAACACACTAGTTTTCCACTATTTTTCCAATGTGGGACAATGATGATTACTATCTTCAACCATTTTCAAGTAGGTGATTATCCACTACAATTTCTCATTCAAAACATTAATATTTTGAGCTTATTAATACAACACATTAATCTCCTTTCATGAGATGAATGTATTCTAATATGAGCCCACTTAAAAGGGCTTGTAGGATCCATATATAAATTAAGCTAAAGTATCTTACTTAAGCTCAAAATATAACATAAATTATGTAATAATAGCTATAACATCCCCCCTACAAAATAAAGGCAAGGAAAACGATTGAAAATGGAACACAGATATTCTAGCAACCTTTACCCTGTTAAACATAGAACTTAGCTGCCAAATCGCCCCCCAGCCCACACACACAAAAAAAAAAAAGCAAGAAAGAAAAAAGAAACCCTTATTCAAATTTGAACAGGTAAGGAAAAGAAAGTCTTGATTGAATGGCTCAAAGCACATCTTATTTAGTGGTAATGTTGACTGGGACCCAGAAATAAAATAAAATTATTTAACCTGGTAAGAGTAAAATAGGTCATGAGTCACCACATCGTTACCTCGAGTTCTGACACCATGTCTTCTCTTTCTCATCAAAATATTTGTATGCTCCATTTTACTGACAAGAAGTGGAGAATGAAATTGAAAATTGTGGATAATATAACTGTTAGGGTTTGAAACTTTGAATAGTTGTCCTAAAATACCAAATTTTATTTACCTGTCATCTTGTCA
>JAESVK010000346.1:310875-330013 GCA_017140935.1 Hamamelis virginiana | reverse complement strand
ACAGAGTTTTCTTTGTTTTTTGGCCTATGAAGTATGAATAATGAAATAACTATTAGTTTCATCTTTTACCGGGGAAAAGAAATATTGTCCATTAAAAGGAAGCTTAATGATGTTTTTTTTTTTTTTCATTGCCCCAACTCCTTAAACAACCTTGTACGTTTTTCTTTATTCTTAATTGTTTGAAGCTTTTTTAACTATTCAGTTTAATTTAGCTTCCGCTTTCCCCTCGCATTGTAATTTTTCCGAGTAGTTTGCCCGTCTAATTTAGAAAATGTAAAGTTAATTTGAAAATTAAGAATAATTAATGATGAACCAAGTTGTTTGGAATTACAAATTGAATTATTTTCTGATGAAATTTCTAGAATAAAGAAAATGTGAATTTGCATGTAAATTATCGTAGAGGTTTGTCGTTGTTTATCATCATCATCATCATTATTATTACATAGATATAAATTATTTCAACATTCACTCTGTTTTTGTTTTCTTTATTTTCAATTTTATTTTGTTTATCAAGGATCCATTACTTACTTTAAATTGTTTTAATTTTTACAGGGCTTGACGGCGTTGGACTTGGTCTTATAATGCACTACCAAAGACTTGGAAAGTAAGTACTCGAAGGGAAATTTAAACTCAGTAGTTCTACTCAGATTTCATCCTCTTTACCCTCACTGTTGATATTATAAGAGTGAGTTTCATTAATTTTGCAGGGCATTTATCAGATTTGAGCTGTCGATAATATGCTTTTTAAACCAACATGACAGTGATGGAATTACGACTCTGTAATGACATACTTCATCTAGAATTATTATTTGTGTTGCCTAATTTACGTTTTTTACTTGAATGAAGGATTTTTGATATATGGTGCTTGCATATTCCCGTCATGGATCGAACAACATTTGCAGGTCCTTTTCCCTCTTTCTCTCTCTATTTCTCTGTCCCTGGGTTTGAATTACACATCTTCAGATCAAAGGTGGTGCTTTGAGTTGTCATTACAAAATTGGACTTTTATAAAGAATTTGGGTAGATAATGACAGTAACTTCTTTCAATAACTTGTGAGAATCAAATAGAAGAGAGCCTGATTAATGATTTATAGAATTAGTAACCATTGAAGATGACAAGTATGCTCATATTTTTAATCTTTCTATGTGATAATGTTGTTGGATGAATAACAAGTATCTCACTGTAATGGAGTCTTTTCCAATTTATCATGGTTCAGACTTGGTGAAGCTGGTTGAAAGAACAGTTAGGTCAGAGCATTACTGTTCACCAAATAAACCCATTTATCTTGTTGGAGAATCTCTTGGAGGATGCCTTGCCCTCGTTGTTGCTGCCCGTAACCCTGATATTGATCTTGTACTAATATTGGCTAATCCAGGTGAGTAGTTTCTTTCTTATAAGTGTTGGTGGGAACCTAGAAATTCTATGATTTCTTTACTCTTATGATCCTTAAAATTTATGGGGGGACATCAAGAAATCCAACACTATATGGACATGGTTTTATAGCGGAAGCTGGACTTTAGAGCGTGTTTCACAATTAATGAATATAAATTATGTGTGTGTCAGTCTGCGTGTGTGTATATTCACCAGTAAAGTAACCGTATTACGAAAAGAGGACTACAGATATCCACATATTCACAATGAACTGGTTAAACGTATTGTCTGACCTAGGAGGTAATAAGATTATAAATGCCTTGAAAAGAAGGGGTTAGGACAAGAGGCTGCTGCATACAAACGGGGAACTTTTGTTAAACCAAAGTGCCATGACATATAACAGTGTTCTGAGTAAGAAAAAGGGAAAAATGTTGAGGGTTGTTTCAAAACCCAATTAAACTAACTTTATAGTACTCGGTGTGCCATTGATCAAAACCTTTGCTTTCTATGCAAAGTGCCTAATTGTTTTTTTTTTTTGGCAGCTACATCTTTCAGAAAGTCTCCACTGCAACCTCTAATACCTTTAGTGGAAGTCATTCCTAACCAGCTTGATCTTGGCCAGCCTTACATAACGAGTCTAATGGCAGGTTAGGTTTGTTTGTTCCTTGCAATTTCCATATCCTGTCTTTTCTAGTTGTTTTATACACATTTTGGTTTCCTCTTAGAGCTGGCAATTTGTTAGATTTGGGTAGGTCCAAAACTGCCCAACTCATCCACAATATTTTAATATTAAGATGCATCTGAATATTGTTAAAAAATAGTGAATAACTGAAAATGCCTAACACAGTTAAAAATAATTATCTTTCCACCACTTGCTACGAAGTAGGAATTTGGTTCCTACTATTTATTATATAAGCATCTTAGCTTCCTTTTGATTTTCCCTTGTAGGACTAGAGCCACCCCTCCTTCACCTCTCTTTGATAAATAATAGAATAAAATATTCATTACTCCCCATTTTCAAAAGCCCTTCTATAACATATACTTCGAAACTATACTAAAAACTCTGAAATACTTGACCACCTTGACAATATTGACCTTCAATACCACGATTGTTTGAAACTTAAGTTTTTAGTCACCAAAAATCCATGCAGGCACCCTTTGGCATTTTTCATACAACTCAATGATAATTGGGAAACTTTTTTTTTTTTTAAATTTTATTTTATTTCTTGACCTTGCATATTGAACTTAACTTTGTAGATATGAAGATTAAAAAATGCCGGATTCGAAGTGGGATACACAATGTGATCCAGTGAACTTAGTTACATTGTCTTTTCTATAAATATCTGGCAGAACCTTTGGTTTGCATAGAAAAGAAAAGAAAAGGCAAAAAAATAATTCAAGGGCGGAATAACTTCTATTTCATTTATTTATGTTTGTGTTCCTGGAAATTTGTATTCAATTAACGTAAAATTTCCTTTTGTTCTTATACTGCTACATGAGGGGTGTAATTACTAGCCCATAGAATTTCAATAGCCTACAGCCCTATGTATTATTGTATTGACTAGGAAAAGAATGGGGATTGGACTTCAGTTGAAATTCGTTAATTGAGTTGCAGTAGACATCGTATCAAACTACCAAATAGCTAAGTTTGTCTAATTGGTAAGATCTTAGATTTTTAATAAGGTCTTGGGTTCAAGTCTTCATTATGGCGGGGTACGTCGCTTCAATTTAATAACTAATTTGTATTACATACATGGGGACTTCAATTTAAGACCTTTTAATTGAAAACCAAAGCTCTCATACTAACTGAACAAGCTTAATTATTTATTTTATTAAAGCGCAGCCCTACCAAATTAAAAAACCAAAGGTTTTGCCAGATATTTATAGAAAAAAGCATGATAGATATTTAGGCTCTCACCTTGTAATTCCAGATCATTGCTATCTGTTGCTGTTCTTTATGATTTAGCATTCAATAAAGATGTCTGTCAGTTTTGCACTCCATTTTCTCTGCTTAAATAGTAGGTTGAGGGGAGTGTTTGCTCTCGCCGACACTTGATTTATTTTGTAAGATTTGAAGCCCTTTTTCTGTTTAGAAATGGATTAGTATACATTAAAAAATTTAAGCTGCTGCTTTTCTGTTTGCAAATGGAAGGGCATAGACTTTGAATCAAGTATGCCATTTTCTTCTGATGGAAATTGTAATTACAAACTGATTCTAGTAGATCTTTTCTCAATATTTCTAGTCACAATAAAGTTATGGTGTTGCAAATTGAATATCCATTTAAAATTTTCCACTAATACCAGCAAGTGTGTTTTATATATTTAGGCGATCCTTTGAGGATGGCGATGGCTAGTATGGAGAAAGGACTTCCTCTGCAACATGCAGTTGGAGCGCTATCACAGGGTCTAGTTGCATTGTCATCTTACCTTCCTGTAAGATTCAACTCTAGAACAAGAATACATAAGTAAATCATGACAAAAATTTTACTTCTGTTTTTTCTTTTTTTCTTTTTTTTCCTTCTGCTAAAAGATCATGATATAGCTATTTGAGAAATCTCTTGATCGGTCATTTTGTTAGGGACACTGTCATTGACATTTCTTTTGATACTTTGCATCCATGTGCTTTATTCCAAAGAGATGTTTCCATTTCAAATTTTTCACAACATTCAACATCTAGTTTCTATGTAGTTATCGACTTATAGTGTACCATTTATGTTATTCTTATCAAGTATACAGGACCCTTTAATGAGTCCATATAGAGATTATTGCTATGTATCTTTTGTATTGGATTGCTCACTTTTTTATTTTCTTATCATGCACTGCCAAGTTAGTGAAAAAAGAAATAATAATTAAAGATACAGGTCCTGGCTGATATTTTACCAAGAGAAACACTTCTCTGGAAGCTGCAGATGCTTAAATCAGCTTCTACATCCACCAATTCACGTCTCCATGCTGTCAAAGCACAAACGCTGATACTTTCCAGGTCCTTACTCTTTGGCATTTATGGTCTGTTCCAATTTAAGCATTATTGGCAAAATATACATCTTTTGATAACTTATTGTGGAAAATTTTATATCCAGCAAGTATTTGATTTTTGTGATAATTGATCTTCTTGTTATTTTAAATAACGCAGTCAATTTTATTGGTGTCACTGTTGGGTTTGACTGAAAAATTCACAATAAACTGCAGTACGTACTTTACAATGTAATCCCGGGAAACAACCAGTCAAATTGAAGGACAAAAATTAGAGAAAACAGAAAGATTCTCTTTAGCAAACTCACACCCTACCTATGGCTGCCAATAATTATTCCTAAGCTTCTGCCCCTACTACAACTTTATGGGGCTATTGATTATTGTATATCCCTTTACATTAAAACTCCCATTCAAATTTGGAAAAACACTAAACCATCGCAAAATCGTTCAACCACATTTAATTAAGCTCCACGATATTTATGTTGAATTAAATTAAACAGACCTAACCTAATGAAACAGTAGCCTCTAATTAGGAAACTAAACTGTATTAGCCTAAACCAACTCGAAGTGGACTCTGATTTTCTGCTCACCATCTCACACATTTTCACACCATTGCTTCATGAGCTCGAACTCTTCAAATATGTTAACAATTATCACCTTATATAATAGATGTAAATGGATCGAGTTGTTATGTTCCAATAAGAATCTCAAGAATATAAATGTTTTCCATTTTAGTGTCATACCTTTTGGCCATTTATTAAGTATTAAATGTGTGGGTTGTCTATGAAATTTATGTTAAGATAAAGGGCCTTTGCCTCTTCTCACATGTTTTGGAGTTTGAGCTGCCACGAGTGATTATTTTAAATTGTAAACATTGTTTTTGCTTGAGTTGCTATACCTCAACTTTAAATATGTATTCTTTGATGTGTATTTGTTGTGTATGCTTGTTGCATTTTCCATGCTTTAAGTTTGTCGTCGCTGTGTTGAATGATGGGGTTGATTTCACTATTTGTCTTTTTAGTGGAAGGGATCAATTGCTTCCAAGTAAAGAAGAATGCGAACGGCTTCGTAGTGCATTAAAGTGTGAGCTTCGTAAGTTTGATGACAGTGGTCATTTCCTCTTCTTGGTAGGATGATCTCTCTCTCTCTCTGCATGCACGCGCGTGCACGGTCAGACCCTTTTAGAAGCTTTAACTGGAAATAAATAATTCAGTAAATATTATAATCTACTTGTATTTTGTTACCTAGTCTCAAGTTAGGCAACCTAGGTTCAAACAAACAAATCCAAACGATGAAAAATCAAAACAAGGTTTGAAAAGGAACATAACAGTAAATATCAGTAAGCAATAAGAACATATATTTATCTGTCCCTATTAGTGGCACTATGGATCAATTTTATTTATTTAGATAAGGAAAAAAAAAAAAACAAAACACTCTATGGATGAATGTTGATGAGGAAGAATTACAAGTTTACAGTTCTTTCTCTCCAATGTGAAATAAATGGGGCTAGAGCCCTCTATGTAGACTAGTCAAGAGCCATATTCTTGCAGCAAAAGGCAAACAAAATAAATGCTTATATAAAGAGGAAACAAATAAAATGATGATTATAATTCTTATTACCATTAACTTAAGTATTGTAGTTATCTTTTTATTATTCTTGTAGTTGCTTCTATTATAATACTTCTTGTAACAAAATTTTCATCATGCTTCATCTTTTTTTCATCATTGTAAATGCATTATCTAAAGCAAATGCCTATTCTTGCTGGTGTAAACCCGAACAGCAATTTGGAAAAGTCAGTAAATGACTGCAGCCTATCATTTTAAAACTGTTGGCTCATAGGGTGAGCACTTGTTCTCCTACTTGTAAACGATAATTTATATTGTCATGGTATCCTTTCTGTTTGTTGTTATCAGTTCTCTTCTGCTCCATGGGGAGAATTAGATGAGACCAATTGGTCCGAACTTGCATATTTAGTTTTTTACTTTTTTTCCTGGGAAAGGTAATATATATTAAAGTTTAAAAGGAAAGACAAGAGAAACTCATGTAGGAGTACAACAAGGTTGTTTTATGATCACAACCTTAAATTGAATCTGTTGAATCTCTAATCAGTTGTTTAAAAACATAGTTCTTGCACTTAGCATCTAAGAACAAGGAAACGACAAGCACCAACTCCAATATTGCATAATACTAGGAATCATCAAACAACTCAACTGGCGATCTTCTCTCATGTTCCTGGTTTTCTGTCGAAATATGGTATTAAAGGCATATACTGGGCAAATAGAATACCCGCAACCAACAGATTCAATCTTTTCCTACAAAATACTGAATATTTCAGAGTTCTCTTAAACGAATTTGCCTTTATTAAGATAATAGATAATCTAATGGAAGGATCACTAATTTTATATAAATCCATGAATGTTAGCTTTTTTTGTCTGTTTTCTGATGTTATTATGTTAATATTGCTAATTTTATAAAGTTAAAGGCCAGATTTAACGTTCTCCCTTCTTAAATCCATGCACTAGGATATGTGTGAAAATAGTATGGACCTATAAATTGTTAAACAGTAGTTCAATTTCATTGCTATATGCTGTAAGTTTGGTGCATTTTAAAAATTATTCTGCATGATTTTTAAATCATATTTTATTTCAGTCTTGAATATTTGAAAAACTTGAATTGTCATGTCGCAAGTTTCGTTTTTTATTTATAGTATTAGTGCTAATATGTAGGAGGGTGATGGCATTGATTTGGTAACTATCATCAAGCGTACTAGTTTCTATCGTCGTGCAAAATATCATGACTATGCTTCAGATTACATTCCACCAACCCCTTCTGAAGTCAAACAAGTATATGAACCACAAAGGTACAACATTGCAAATTCAAGTATATCTTTTGCTAAAATAACAGTGATTAATTTCTAGGTACCTAGCTACTCCATCAATGGCATATCAGTACATATGCATGGGTGTGGGGAATGCTACTTGATGGTCAGTATAAGAGATCTGGTTGCAGGATTCTTATCTATTAGATATAATCATCTAATATATAGAATCAAAATATTATACTATACTAGAGAAAAAGGAAGCAATGGAAAGGACCTTTTTTGCTAAATTTAAATGGTTTTTATCAGCTATGGTAGCTGGGATCAATTATAGCTAATAATATTTTAGTCACTAACGGATAAGCCAGGAGAATATCATCAGAAGCTGGACACTATACTCTGTGTTTATGCCACATTTATGATAATGCCATTGCAAAAGAGTGCTCACATAGTTTCTTAAACTATCCTCATTAGAAGAGTTTTATTGATTAATTGAGTTGTAAAAGAATGATAACAATTTTCAAACTAACTGCCGCACAATTATGATGATCCTAGGTGGATTGTGGATGCTACTAGCCCTGTGATGCTATCAACTTTAGAGAATGGGAAGATAGTGAAGGGCCTTGCCGGGATTCCTTCGGAGGGGCCAGTTTTGTTTGTTGGCTATCACATGTTACTAGGGTGGGACTTAGTTCCTATGGTGTCCCAACTTTTGGCTGAGAGAAATATCCTTGTGCGAGGAATAGCACATCCAATGGTGTTTATGGGGACAAGAGATGAACTTTCATTTGATTCATCAGAAATGGACCAGTACCGACTTATGGGTGCAGCTCCTGTCTCAGGAACTACCTTTTATAAACTTCTTTCTTTAAAGTCCCATGTCCTATTGTATCCAGGAGGTATGCGTGAGGCTGTTCACCGTAAGGTAACATTTCAACGGTCACATTCTACCTTGATCTACACTGTTATGGATAAAACAGTTGTCTGTCCATTTTCTTCATATTTAATTTCTATTTTAACAATCTCATATTTGCAATAATGCAATATTCCATAAAAAGTAATGAAGTGGAGGATATCCTATTTTATTGTGCTAGGCATGATGTGGAAATTCTCTGGACAAATTAGTGATAAACCTTGAGTCATGATGGACATCATTCTTTCACCAATCATCTCGTAAATTTTACACTTCCTCAGGAGTCTCCAACTCTAATATTATTAATGAAACCCTTTTTTATGGATGTTATTAAAGGAACTTTTACCTTATACGATGTGATGCTAACTGGTTTGTGGCATGTCAATGTCTTATATTCTACATTTAGTGTGTACTTTATGTGTTCATTTGCACATATTTGCGCACACATATTTTGTGTCTCTGTGTAGCCATGAAAGCTAGATATACTTCTTAGAATTCACAATGCTTAACTAGATTTGCAATGAACTTCATTTTCCAGGGTGAGCAATACAAGTTATTCTGGCCAGAACAGGCTGAGTTTGTCAGGATGGCAGCTAAATTTGGAGCTAAAATCATACCTTTTGGAGTTGTTGGAGAAGATGATGTTGCTGAAGTAAGTCTGAAGAATTCATTTTCCTTCACTGCTGAAATTTCTATCGGATCATTACTTTCCATTATATGTATGGGTGTGTGTCTGTGTGCATGCACATTTGTGACTATCCCAAGGGTCATTAACCACTACTGATTAAGCCAAGCAGGGTTGTGGGAGGACTGAGCTGGATACAGTCCTAACGTTCGGCATTTTTGGAGGAAGTGGGCGCTCTCAAGACTCAAACATAAGCATTCCCGCTCGACAGCTCGAGACTTTTACCATTGCAAAAGACAATGGCCCCTGCATTTGTGACTATCCTACATTAAAAATATATTTTATACATGTTTGAATTTGCGTTTGTCTGTGAAAGGACCATATAGAGCAAAATTACAAAGAAAGTAACAAATTTGAGATAAGTTCTGAGACAGAAAAGGCATAATATACTCGTTTTTCAATTTTCATAGTATTGAAGCAAGAGAGGAGAATTGTTCTGTAAGTGTCCCAATGATGTCAGTTATGAGCAGATATGGGTGCTGTTTCGACAAATCTTTAACATTTCAGGCATTGACAATGAGAAATGTCCTACATATCATAGTTTTTATTTTTGTGTGTAGAAATTCTGATTTCTTGTGATCTCAAGCATTACTTATTACCTTAACCTTTTACCTATTACCTTTTACAGCTAGGTGCTATGTATGGCTTACTTATTTTCAGATTTCTATCTTTATCACAGGATTTTAGTTAATCTATAATAAACAATTGTTTGATGTTTATTATTGTCAGGTAATCTTTGACTATAATGACCAAATGAAGATTCCTTTCTTTAGGGATCGAAACGAAAGACTAACAAGAGAGAGTGTTCAGTTGAGGTATTCTAAGTTTTTCTTTTGCTAACCCCCATTGAATCTTGTCTCTTCATATCTGTAGCCTTACATTTACACCCTTTTCTGTGCTTTTGCTATTTTCTGCTGCAGAAGTTTTGAATCTTCCTTTTTCCATTTTTCCTGCTCTTTCATGTTCATAATTAATACTTTTTTTTTACTTATTACTCATATGCTTGAAAATTATTTAGAATTGAGTGATCATTGCTGAAATAAATCATGGATGTGGTCTTTTTGCGGAATCAGTTGAAGACACTACCTCTTTTGGCGGGTGTGGGGTGTTAAGGCAAAAGAGTTACTACTTATCAGATGACTGCAATAAATTACACAATAATAACTATACCATTCTTCTCTACAAAGTAAAGACAAGGAATATTATTAAAAAATGGAACACAGATATTCTGGCAACCTTTACACTATTAAACATAGAGCTTATTGTAGTAATAAGGTCTAGTCAAAATTACAAACCTCCTCATCCCCCACCCCCCCAAAAAAAAAAAAAAAAAAAAAAAAAAGGAAAAAAAGAAGGAAAAGACAAAAACATTTGAAACTAAAGTAAGGAAAAGCGAGTCTTAATTGAATAGCACCAAAGCAACTCTTTTAGTGGTAAGTTGACTGGGGACAAGAAATGAAATAAAATTAAGAAACCTGGTAAAGGAAAAATAGGTCACGAGTTACCACATCATGCTCTCGAGGCACCATGTCTTCTCTTTTCTCATTAAAATATTTTTATGCTCCATTTTACTGCCAAGAAGATGGATAATGAAGTTTTAAATTATGGATAATATAATCAGTCGGAGTTTGAATAGTTGTCTTAAAATTCCAAATTTTGTTTACTTTTCCTTCATCTTGTCAACAAGAAAATGGAGCATTAATTAAAAAATTGAACTCCACAGAAGTTTCTAATGTCACAATTGATCTGTGCCTATAATAACTATTTGATGTTGATAAAATTATTATGCTGCCTCCGAATACTGCATTATCTTCCACTTCAGCTTGCATAAAAACTTTTAAAGTTAGCATGGCCATATTTATTTCCATCTTAATGTTTTTTCCCCATTTCCTTGTTGGGTTTTTTGTTCTAATTTTTACCATAATCTTGTGATAATAGGGCTGATGCTAAAGGGGAGGTTGCAAACCAACCCGCACACATGCCAGGAATTTTACCAAAACTTCCAGGTCGTTTTTATTACTTGTTCGGAAAGCCAATTGAAACAGAAGGTATTTCTATGAAATCCTCAACTATATAAAGTTGTCAGGCACCTTAAGTTAAAGTTATCTAGGTAACCTAGAGTCTTTGACCCATAATTAATAAACTTAGTTGTGTTGCTAAAATAGATACCATAGTGTTGAAATATAATTCTATGATTTTACGATGCATATGGTTGGGACTGTTGAACAACACCTCAGTCGGACTTGATCTATTATATCTTCAAACCTTAATGCAGTTTGAATGACTTATTTTATTGGTTCTTTGCTGAAGGGAGGCAGCGCATATTAAGGGACAGAGAGAAATCTCATGAACTATATTTACATGTCAAGTCTGAGGTTGAGGCATGCCTTGCTTATTTAAAGGAGAAAAGAGAAAAGGATCCGTACAGGAGTATATTTGCTCGGCTACTTTACCAGGCTACACAGGGATTCACATCTGAAGTTCCGACATTTGAACTTTGATTATTTATCCCTCAAAGATGAGTTTCATTCCTTGTATTCACATATATGGAGGACGTTTCCCCTGGAATAAAGGTAGCCTCGTTGTACAGTAGAAACAGTACCATGGTGTTTGCCCACCACAGGGAGGATTCACTTTCCTAAAGAAATGGTGAGTCTCTCAATTCTGATTCTTTAAGTACGTAGTAGGTTTTCAAAATTGTATGATTTTTAGTGAGTCTCGCAATTATGGGCCTATGGCCATTAAAAGACAAGCCGTGTTGGGGATGGTATTCTGATTTCTACTTAAAATTTTCAAATGAAATCCATGATATGGTTTGTGCAGCATGTATTATAGTGTGGCTGGGTGTTGATATCGTTGTCACTACCAAATGCATATTGTTATTTCCATTTTCTTTGCTTGGGTAATGAAGTAGTCGGTGCCTTAGAGCATCTCCAATCCTTACTCAAACCCTTACTCAAATTCAAATTCGAGTAAAAATGCCCTAAAATCCTTCTCCAATCCTTACTCAAACCTGTACCAAATTTGAGTTTTACTCAAACTCTAACCCAAACTGAGTTCTGACTCAAATATTTGGGTAAACCAAAATATGACTGTTGGAGCTCCTTGGCGTCCTCTTCCCTGCGCCATCCATGGCTGCCATCAAAAACCGGACTGCACAGCTTGCAATCTTCACGCCATGGTAGCCCTAGCTTGCAATCATCTTGCCAATCATTCACCCCTGTTCTCTCTCTCTCTCTCTCTCTCTCTCTACCGTTGTGTGATGAGCAGGTCTCTCTTCTCTCCCTCCAAACACTACCAGAGATGGAGATGAAGATGTTTGATGTGGGAGAAATAGAAAATTTAGGGTAAATAGCTAGGGCCACAGATAGGGCTGTGTTTGAGTGTGCTGAATAATCGCAGATTTGGCCATTTGGGTGTGTTTGGCTGTGTTTGAGTAAAAATTTGGGTAAATGATTGGAGAGCCCCTATTAAAATAAGATACTTTACTCAAATTTTTACTCAATTTAAGTGAGAGTTAGAGTAAATGGTTGGAGATGGTCTTATGCAGGTAATCATCAACTCATGGGTAGCACCTTGTCTAGTGAAAATGTTTGTGCTGTGCATGTTTGTTTGTACATTATAATCTTATAATTGAGATAAATCAAGTATTGTTTCCTTCCCTTTTCTTTCTTTTCCTTTCAGATATTATGGCCTGGTTGTGGGATGTTTTGCCTATACTCTCATCCCATACACATATTATACTGTCTTGGCACTGCCGCACTGGTGTATACATCTCCAGGTTGACCGGTAAACATAAAAGCATATCATGAGATTTGAACCCTAAACTTATTCTAGACCCCTTTACCACTTGAGCCGAAGTGTAATGGTATGAATTATCTCATCCACTATTTAGCTTAAAATTAAATGATGACAGCACACTTTGTACCATGAGGTCATAATCTATGATTAGGTTGAGGTTAGTAATGGCAATGACTGTTTGTAGGTCTTTTTCATTTTGGAAGATATGTCAACACACTGTGTGATGAATTTATTTATCTTCCGTTTGGATTTCATAAATCGTTAAGACAATGGACAAACTTAAAAATGCTGAAGAAGGCAATCCATCTGTAAGCAATTTGTAGTATTTTTCTTTTCTTTTTCTTGTACTTCTTGGGATCCAAACAGAGCAATTTCTGTCTGTAGATCAAGCAAGCCTTTTGCTTGATTTTGGTGCATTTATGCCGACCTAGTGCATAGCATCATAAGTTAAAGACCCCACCCCATCTTACCCACTGGACAGCAAGCCATTGCCTTGCTTTCTTGAGCCTCTGTCACTGCCCTCAAAAGCTACCATATGACCTATTTGCCATTGAAGGCAAAGGCTTAAGTGCTTAACATTAATATCTTTCTTACTTCAACTAAATTTATGGAAACAAAAATATTAGACAAAAGGGGCAAAAAAAGAAAAAGAAAAAAAGGAGCGAAGAAAAGGAGAGTTTGAACAACAAACCCCTCTCATTGTCTCTCGTCTTTCTGTCGATGATCAAGAACCATCTCCGACATTCAAATAGGTTCCTCTCTCTCCCTCAGGACATGTATTATTCGTACAATTAATTAACTATAATGGAGAAATGTGAAAAGAGTCTAAACTTGAAAGTGGCAAACTGTAATTTTCCCATCATCTAAATTAGGGTTTGACTAATTTTGGTTTTAATTTTGGAAGGATTTTCTGGATAATTGAAGAATGCTTATCAATTGGAAAAGATAATAAACATTAAACAAAGTAGAAAGAGAAACATCTCATGCGTAGATTGATGTGATTTCACTCGCATTTGAACATTGAATATGATGAAGAGCAAACTCATCACCACTTTATAACATAATATTTAAATGTCTTGGAGGATCTATCCAACATTTTACAGTGCAATTTGATGGCAAAGAAATAGCTATATATTTATAGCATGTATTTTGCTTTTGGCCTTTATGGTTTCTATTTTCTAACTTTTCTAACATGTATTTTTTTTTTAAAGTTTATAACAAGTATCTTAAATCGTTTTATGTAAATTTATTATTTATATATATAAATATATTTATATATAAATGTTGGCGGGTGGCAGGTCTTGAGCGGGTTTTGGTATTGACACCCAACAACCAACCCGACTCATTGAAATTCTTTCTCATCCACCCGACTCATATAATTTCTATCTCACCCACCATGAGATATGTAACCGCGGGTTGCGAGTTGGTTCGGTTGGGGTCTGGCAGGTACGGCGGGTTGTACGGGTTTTTGCACACCCTTACCGGATATTGCTCTTATTTCTTCCATTCAATTACTTGTTTTGGGTTTGAAGGATTAGGAGTTTAGGACTTCTTGAAGGATTTTTATATCCAAAATCCTCGTAGCTATTTATGGTGGTTTTTATGAACTGTCATGACTTTTTTTTTTTTTTTTGAGAATTTTCACTTGATTTATGAAGTTCAGGCCAAGAGATCATCACCCAAGTAATTGATTATTGCATTGTAAGAAGTGTTTTTTCCCCCAAATATGTTAGATGAAGCTGAAAGGTCTATTATTTTCAAATCTCTGACCTCCAATTACAACTAATTTTGGTTGTAAATTTTTTTAAGCTTGTTTATATGGACATGATAACTTTAGTCCTATATTGATAATTTTGGTTCTATAATTTAACAATATTTTCATGTGCAGATCTCATTGCCGGGCCTTCACAATCACCGTACAGTTCCATCTATTTTTGTCTTGCAAAGTTGTTTTTGATGCGAGGTTGTCATTGACCTTCTTCCACTTGAAACTTTTGGTAATTGGTCATGTTCGAAAACCATCATCTTGATGGATAAAATTTACTTGAAGAAGGAAGAAGCAGCAGGAGCTAGCATCCAACACCACCTTGTTTCTCCAAATCCATGACAGTTTTTTGTGCCGCCTTAGGTTTTTTGTTTGCTTGTTTGGAAATTTTCTGCTTAGTTAGTTGATTTGGTTGGTTTGTTGCTTACTGTCTCAGTTTATGAGATTGAGGTTCTGTTTTGTTGTTGCTCCTTGTCTTGGTAGCCTCGTGTCTTGTCTTTCGGGTGTGTTTTGGTTCATGTGATATATAAAAAAATAACTTTTGAGATCAAATTCTGGCTTGTGAATGTTTCTCAATTTTGGTTTATTTTGATGGAAAAGAAGTGTGTTTTAGATCAAAATTTGGCTCCTTGTTTTCCTGCATGCATGATCTTTATACCAAACATTTTAAGTCTGAAGCTATGGTTGATGCTTATGCATGTACAGGAGGGTGCGGTGCACAGATAATTATGACTTTGGTTATGGAAATGTAACAAAAGTTGAGTGTTAATTTTTTGTTTATGGATACTGCTAAAGGATGTGAGCTTGTGCAGGTAAAGGTAGTTCAATACGGATTATGAGGAGCGTTAAATGAACCACCACTTAAATCACATTTTTTTTAAATCACTTAACAGTGAAATAATGAAAAGATTTTTATCTCTGTGCATTTCACAAATTAAATTATGGTTTAAAATGGAAAAATTACAATTTCATCCACTATACTTGTACCCATTTTACGCTTTTCACCCTTCTAGTTTATTTTCAAACATATTAACCCTCTATAGTTTTGATTTGTGAGACTTTTACCATTCTATTAGTTAATAAATTTAATGTGCAATATTTATCCATGCTAAATCGACTAATACTAGTTGTGTTTTTTTTTTTTAAATGGAATGTTGGCAAGGTAAAGTAATTCTTGATAAAATTTAGTAATTTTTCTATATGATTTATTGTAAACTTTTTCTTGCCTAGAGAAATAAATTTGTAAAAAATAATATCTAGATTTTTTTAATATCTAAATTTATTGTAAACTTATGAGTATATAGATTTTTTTAATCCCGGCCCTTAGACATTATGTTTTTTAGAAGGAAAATACTATGCATTGTTATAAGGTATAACAACAAGAAAGAAATATTGTGAATTTTTAAAACTATCAATTTATTATTTTCCAAAACTACCCTCATTATCTTTTTTATAGTGATACTCGTTTGGTTACATCGATATATAGCATTACTCATGGAATTGGTATACACCAACATGTAGTGGAAGCCCTATATTAATTAATAGGAGATTCGGAGTAGCAAGTGGGGCACATGGGGACTTTTGGAGGCAATAACAATGATTTTTTGGAAAAATTATTCAAAAGTCCTATTTTAAGTTCTTTTTTATCAAAAAGTCACATCATCTTTTCACTTTATCCAAAAGTCCAAACCTAAGTTTTATTTTACCCAAAAGTCCAAAAAACTGATTTATGCATCAGTTTTCCAAGCACTTAAAAAAAACTGATTTATACATCAGTTTTCTACAAAATGATCAGTTTCTGCAAAATTGAAGAACAAACTGATGTGTTTCTTATTAAAAAAGATTTTTGAGTAAAGTGAAAAGATGGCAGGATTTTTAGGTAAACAAAACTTATAAATAGGACCTATGGGTAAACACTCCTATTTTTTTTTTTCTAATTTTATATTCATGACCTTACGTTAAAAAAATAATAATAATAATAATAATTAAATAAAAAGGGACACAAGACAGAAGATTTGAAATCATCTTTTTCTCATTTTAAATTTGTGACCTTGGAGAAAAAATAAATTGAAAGGAAGAGAGAGTTCATAGCTTAGTTAAGTTTGGGAGCAATGTAGTTTGAATAATGTATTTTTGTGAAAGGATTAGCCTATAATGACAAAAGTTTTATAGTCAAAATGAGAAAGAAGAAAAGCATTTGCTACGTTCAAAGTAAGTTAGCAAACACTCCCCAAATGACAAAGCACTTTTGGACAGGTGTGAAGGGCGGCCAGTATTGCACTCAACCTTCCGCTTCTAGAATTCCACCTTCCTAATGCCAAATCTCAATGATTTTTATTTGGAAAAATGACATTTTAGTAACTTCAAATATTAATGCGGTGACGAAATTTTAGTTTTGCTCGATAAGACTAAATTTTTTAAAAGTTGTATTATTGTGGGACGTTAGCTGATATAATTAAAATTGACGACTGTTAATTGGATTATTGACGGAATTAATTAACACTAACTGATTGACAGTCCAATCAATAGCCGTTAATTTTAACAAACGGAATGTTATCTCATACCGTCATTTAATATCATATATTGGTACGATTTTAAAAAATTTAGACTAAATTGAGCAAAAGTAAAGTATAGGCTCTCAAATAGAGTAGTGTATGATAAAGGTATGTTGCAGTTCATTGATCTTGATGTTGAGCAAATTTCTTGACAATCCCGATTTTAATACTTAATCAAATGAAGGGATATACTAAAAACTGTGGACTCTTGTCATTTTCAACCTTTTCCATCTTCTCTAATAGTAAAAGAGGAGAAAACCCACACGTCAACCATGAAAAGCAAATCATCATATATTACCAAAAATTCAGTCCTATATTCCTTTTTGCTGGGTCCCAAAATTACCAAGCTAAATGAAATTCGTTAACGTGCAAGAAAATAAAAGGTAACTTCTTTCTATTTTTGTTTTGGAAGAACTGATAGATAATTATAATGTACATATTTTGAAAAATAATAATAATTATCGAACTAAATATTATACTTATGCATGCTATGCATGCAAAAAATTACAGTGATCCAATAGTTAGTTTCTTAGAAATATCACTGAAACAGCATTCGCAGTTTGTATAATAATAATAATAATGCTAGACATCCCAATTTTTTTTTTCCCAAATGAATCTAAGCCCTTCATTTTTTTTTAATCAAGGAAAGAGAGTGTGCTAAAAAGAGAAGGGAATCAATTATCCGCCACATTATTTGGGATGCACTTTTGGATAAATTTTTGATATGTTTAGCATTTTTCATTTTAAAATACTGACATTGGATTATTGGATTGATGTGATTTTTGGCATGCATGATATCCATAAGAAGAGTATCAAATTCAATTGTTATTATTTCAAAATACATATCCTATAATTAGTTAAATGCATTATGCTGATTTTAACTAAAGTTGGCATATGTGCACAGAATTGGGGTTGTTCATCACTATTTGAGATATTCTAGTTTTTATTTTTATAAATTTAATTAATTTTATTAAAAAGATAAAATATAAACCTATTTAAAAAAAAATTAATTATGAATTGGTTTACTAATTAAAGATCAGATATCATTAGAAAACTAAGCCTAATTTAATCAAATTCTTAGAATTTTCTAACATGTCCTGTAAGTTCTTGAGAAATAAGGATAAGTACAAATTATTCAAAGAATAAACACGTGTTCGAAATTTTTTTTTAATAAAAAAAACAGAATAAATTTGTGTTCTTGATGATTTATTAACGTGTGTCTAACAAAATCTTGGAATTAATACTGGAAGAATAATGCAAGCATTGATTACTGAAAGACTGTTTGGAAGACACAAAGATTTGACTAGGTACCAACGAAAGTTGGCTTGAGTGGAAGGGGCTCTGGTCGCTTAAGCAAGTGGTCTCGGATTCGAGCCCTTGTGGATGCGACAAACTTTCTTGGGAGAGGTCCTTGCATTGCGCTCGAGAGTACCTTGAAGGATTAGTCTTGGGCAAAGCCTGGGATACCTGGTTTACCAAAAAAATAAAAAAGATTTGACTAGGTGAAAATAAGTCTAGTAATTTTTTATTTTTTGGTAAGTCCACTTTTTTTTTTCTTTTCTATAAGTAGTTTCATTCTTTTACAGAAAATAAAAAATAAATGTACTTTTTTCCGAATCAATTATGAGACGATTTACCTAAAAACACCATAACATTAAGAAACTCGACCTAACAGAAAATAAAAAATTCAATGTGACCGAGATCAAGAAAAATGCATATGTATGTCACGCATGCTAAAAATCACAGTGATCCAACAGTCGATTTCTCAGATATATATCACTGAAAAAAATTATGAAAGTATTTAGCGGTCAAAATATTTCAGAGAAGCTAACATGGATCACTGTGATTTTTGGCAGACGTATCATCCATAATAAAAATATTATATCTAATCTAACAGTTAGTCTTTCAAAATATGCATCCCATAATTACCTATCAGTATCATGCTGATTTTTTGCCAAAATAACTTTGCTCCTTTTATATATCTTAAAAAACAAAAATGAAATCATCCCAAATTTGATTTTCATCAAGTTTTGTCATTGTATGCAATTTTGGACCAACAAATGCATCCAGTGTTAAGTCTACATCAAGTTTTGATCTACATCAAGTTTTGTCATCATATAAAGTATTATATGCATGACTGCATAGAACTTCACTATTAAGTCTTTTAGTTATTCAAATTTTCCTTGAAGGCCGCCACAAGAAGAGTTGGAGAGAGAGAGAGAGAATTGTCGAAGGAGATTCTTCCATGGTGGCCG
>JAESVK010000346.1:291029-305875 GCA_017140935.1 Hamamelis virginiana | reverse complement strand
AAGTAAAGGAGAATTGTTTTGTAAGGGTCCCAAATGGTGTCAGACATAAGCAGATATGGGTGTTGTTTCAACAAATGTTTAAGACTTCAGGCTCTGACAGAGAAATGTCCTCAATATCGTAGTTTTTTTATATCTGTTTGTGGATAAATTCTGATTTCTTGTGATCTCATGCATGAGTTATTACTTTTTACCTTTTTCTGGTACATTAACCTTTTACCTTTTAGAGCTAGGAGCTGTGTATGGCTCACTTATTTTCAAGTTTCCATATTTTGAGTTAATATATAATGAACAAGTGGTTGAACATAATTGGTTGTATGTTCATTATTGTCAGGTATTCTTTGACTATGATGACCAAATGAAGATTCCTTACTTTAGAGATCAAATAGAACGCCTAACAAAAGAGGCTGTGAAATTGAGGTATTCTAATTTTTTCTTTTGTTAACCCACATTGAATCTTTTCTCTTCATATATGTAACCTTACATTTACACCTTTTCTGTGCTTTTGGTATTTTCTGCTGCAGAAGTTTTGAGTTTTCCTTTTGCCGGTTTCCCACTCGTTCATGTTATTAGTTAATACTGTACTCGCACACACTTGAAAGTGATCTAGAATTGAGTGATCATCCCCCGAGAAATCGTAAATGTGGGCTTTTTTACACAATCAGTTAAAGAGATAGTACCTTTTCTGGGGTGTGTTAAAGGCAAAAGAATTGCTACATATTATATGACTAATAATTTTTTTTATTTTTTTTTGGTAGATAGACGAATAAAATTAACTTAAGAAAGGGAAATACATATGGGAAAGTTCGTGCCCAAGGCATCAAAATACAGTAATAAAGAAATACAAATAGGTGGTTTATCCAGAACCACAAAATCCAAAGCAGAGTAGCAACATGTCTTGGCGAGCATGTCAGCGCATTGATTACCTTCCTTGAAGGTGTGTAGGACTGAAACATCCTTGAGGTTGTTGATTAGAAACCTGCAATCATTTATAATAGGGCTTAGAAGGTGACTAAACCCAACACCTTGTAGAACCATAGAAACAAGAGTAGAGGCATCAACTTCAACAATTAGGCAACGGATGTTGTGGAGAGTAGCCAGACGGAGGCCATCATGAAGAGCCTAGGCCTCAACTGCAATACTTGAAGCAAAACCAAGATTTCTGGAAAAGCCAACAATCCATTCCCCAAGGTGGTTATGAATAAGGCCGCCACCTCCAGCAAAACCGGAGAGGCCAAGCCGAGAATCATCACTGTTGAGTTTGGTGAAAAGCTGAGCGGGAGGTTCCCACTTCACCCAAATTTTCTTAGAAACAGGTGGGGAACAAGAGTTACTAGCCCGAGCCAACGAAAGAGAGTACAGGTCATGGGGATGGGACATCTTTTGTTCAAAAATAAATTGATTCCGATTGGACCATAACAACTAGCAAGCAAAGGAGAAGAGACAATTTGTAGGGACAGGACAGTCAATAGTACAATCATGCATAGAAATGAAATGATGCAGCCAATCATAAATGGAGTTGAAAGCATGGTTGACATTGTTGATATTAAAATAGGCCCAAAAATCCTTAGCATAATCATAGTGATAGAAAATGTGTTCAACAGTTTCAGTACCATTTAAACAAATAGGACATGCTTCATTATCCACAATACATCTTTTGAAAAGAACGTGTTTACAAGGCAATTTATTTTGAAAAAGCAACCAGAAAAAGGACCTAATGCGAGGCAGAGTGTACAATTTCCAAATTTTTTTCCAAAACAACCCCTCGTTAACAGAAGTAGGCTGGTTACCATCATGAAAAAGTTTTGCACTAGCATTATCATAAGCATCCTTCGTGGAAAAAAGACCATTGGGAGAGTTAGTCTAAGTGAGCCTATCTTCAGCAGAACCATACTATTGGGTGGGTATAGCACGAATGTGAAGGAGAAAATTGGAAGGGATGTAAAAGGAAATAGCAGCAAAATTCCAAATTCCATTGGCTGTGAGGAGATCAGCAACCAACAATTTGTCCTCCGCCTTAAATAGAGGACCAGAAACAAGACTCCTAAGGGGACCAAACCCACACCAGTTGTCAAACCAAACATTGATTTTCTGATCATTATAGATGATCTAGCTAGTTCCTTTGTTGAAAATCTCTTTCCCTTTCTTAAGGGCAATCCAAATGACAGAAGCTCGTCTAGACTTGCACCTAGTAACAAATTTGAAACGTTTATACTTGTGCTTAAGGATTACAGTCCAAGGACCTGACTCTTTTTCCAGTGCTATGAATACCCAAACCCCCATAAATTTTATTTTTGGTGACCTCATTCCAGGCAACCAGATGAAGTTTCATTTTTTCAGGAGTGAAACCCCAAAGGAAATCACGACTGACTTTATCAATAGCTTTGTAAGTGGACACAGGAAGGCTCAAGACTTGAGAGACATAAGCAAGAATGGAATTAAGAACATACTTAACCAGAACAGTTCTACCCGCCAGGGATAGCAAATTGGCTTTCCAACCTTCTAACCTTTTCGAAATTTTTTCCTCAATAAACCTAAAGTCTTCTCTAGACTTACATTTAACCAGCAAAGGGAAGCCGGGATACTTACCAAAAATAGTCATGGCTTTCATGTTCAGGTTTTTGTACACCAACTATTTTTTTGAAAATAAGGTATTGGGGGAGAAAATTTTTTTGGACTTAGCCTCGTTAATCTTTTGGCCCGAAAGGGAGCAGAAATGATCTAAGACGTCACTAATAGAACAACTATCAGTGTCCTCAGCCCTACACCAAAGAGAATAAGATCATTCGCGAAGAAAACATGAGTAAAGGAAGGGCTATTCCTACACACAGGGACAGGATGCTAGAGATTATCCCTATTGAGGTGTTCAGCAAAAATAGCAAGGAATTCCATACACAGGATGAAGAGATAGGGGATGGGGGGTCCCCTTGACGAATACCACGACTGGGTTGGAAAAAATTAGTGGGTTCACCATTGACAAGAACAACCATACTAACAGTGCTAACACAAGACATGATGAGTTGGACTAAACAAGGAGGAAAGCCAAACCAATCAAGACTCTTGCGAATGAGACTCCATTCCAAACGATCGTAAGCTTTTTCAAGGTCAATTTTTGCTGCAAAAAAAGCCCGCAGGGCCTTTTTTGAGAAGGTAGGAATGGATTATTTCCTGGACAACAACAACATTGTCAGCACCTTTACGTCCCGGGACAAAACTAGATTGGGTAGAACTAATAAGATTATCGAACAAGGGTCTAATTTTGTTCACAAGTAATTTAGTGATAATCTTATAAATAGAGTTGCAGAGACCTATGGGCCTGAATTGGCCAATGCTATCAGCCCCAGTGCATTTAGGGATTGGACAGATAAAGGTTTTATTCAGGTCGTCAGGAATAATGCCAGTGAGAAAAATGTTTCTAATAAAAAAATAGACAGAATCCTTAACAATGGACCAACAACTTTGAAAAAATCTAGGGTGGAAGCCATCAGGACCGGGGGCTTTGTCAGGCTTCATGCCCCAAAGGGCAGTTTTAATTTCATCATTAGAGGGGGGGGGGGGGGAACAATGTGACTACAAGCCGAAGGAGATGACTAATAAATTGCACAATAATAATTGTAACATTCATCTCTGCAAAGTAATGGCAAGGAATATTATTGAAAAATGGAACACAAATAATATAGTAATAATAAACTCTAGTCAACCCACCCACCCACCCCGAAAAAAAGAAAAAAGAAAAAGTCTTAATCAAATCAAAACATAAGTTGGGAAAAGAGTCTTAATTGAACAGCACCAAAGCAACTCTTTAAGTAGTAAGGTTGACTGTGTTAGTAAAATGAAATAAAATTAATATACTTGGTAAGAGAAAAGTAGGTCATGAGTCACCCACATTGTGCTCTCAAGTTCTGGCTCCATTGCTTTCTCTTTTCGCATCAGAAGATTTGAATGCTATGTCTTACTGCCACGAAGATGGACAACAAAATTGAAAGTTGTGGATAATATAACCATTTGTGGCTCGAATAATTGTCCTAGGAGACCCAAGTGTTCTTTTCTTCTCCATCTTGTCAGTGGGAAAATTGAGCAGTGAACTTGATAGAAGTTTCTAATGCTGCAATTGATCTATGCCTATAAGAGCTAATCTATGTTGATAAAATTGGTATGCTAGTCTGTGACACTGCCTGAATTCTGCATTACCTTCCACTTCAGATTGTATGGAAACTTTTTAAGTTAATATAGCAAAATAATTATTTCCATCTTAATGTTTTTTTCTCCTTTTCCTTGTTGCGTCCTTTGTTATAATTTTTACCATAATCTTGTGATGATAGGGTTGATGCCAATGGGGACGTTGCAAACCAAGATGTACACCTTCCAGGAATTTTACCAAAACTTCCCGGTCGTTTTTATTACTTGTTCGGAAAACCAATTGAAACAGATGGTATGTCCATGAAATCCTCAAATACACAAGTCAAAGGTTCAAAGTTTTCAGGAATCTTAAGTGAAGATTATCTAGTTAACCAATAATAAAGTTAACTGAACTTTTATTTTTTTATATCTTCAAACAATAAATGCAGTTTGACTGACTTGTTTTGATCGGTTCTGTACTGAAGGGAGGAAACATGAATTAAGGGACAGAGAGAAGTCTCATGAACTGTATTTACATGTCAAGTCTGAGGTCGAGAAATGCCTTGCTTATTTAAAGGAGAAAAGAGAAAAGGATCCATATAGGAGTATATTTGCTCGGCTACTTTATCAGGCGACACAAGGATCCAAATCTGAAATTCCGACATTTGAACATGATTAGTTTATCCCTCAAAGGTGACTTACATTCCTTATATTCATAGAAATGCAGGGAGTTCCTCTGTGATAGACAGCCTTGCTCATTGTACAATATAAAGAGTATATCATGGTATTTGCCCACCCCACAGGGATGTTTACTTTTCCAAAGAATCGGTGAGCCTCTCGGAATTCTGACTCTTTGAGTACATAGTAGGTATTCAAGATCACATCATTTTTTTGGGGTGGGTTCAGATTTACGGACATTGTATAGCCATCGAAAAACAAGCCATTTCTATTTAAAATGTTTGAATAAAATCCATGTATGGTTTATGCTGCATGTATATTATAAAGTGGCTGGGTGTTAAGATATATACCTGTGCCACTGTCACACCCACAATGTTTGTTCTCTGTCTTTTTGTTGGGGACATTTGTTACTATTTTAGAGCAATGTGGAATAAGGAATGTCTGTACCCTGCTACCTTGCATGCTTGTTTGTACAATATAATTGATATAAATCAATTTTTTTTTTCTTCCCTTTTCTTTCTTTCCCTTTCAATTAAGCATTGTTTTGCCTATATTCTCAACCCATAAGCATATTATATTGTCTTTGCAGTGGGGGTGTTTTTTGCTTTCCCTTGACCAAATACAAATTAAGTTCAAACTTTAGTATTTAACCTTATTAATTTATCTAGTCAAAATGCCAGTGGCGCATTAGTCCGCCATTGGGCGCATTAGTCCGCCACTGGTCTAACGTAGTACTTACATGGAAGCTCATTAATATTCATTTAACCTTGAAAGGTGTTAATAATAAGAAAAATATCTATTATTTTGCAAAAATATACATACATCAAGCTAAGTTGGAGCAGTTACTATTTATTTTGTTCTTATCTACTAAAAATATACATACGTGTAAGCTTTTTGCTTTTGGTGAACACACTCCCAAGTCACAACCTAATACAATTGCAAAATCATTTACAGTAGTAATTTAATTTGAATAAGGTATTTTTATGGAATATAATCCGCCTTCATTTGATAGGAAACCAAAAATTGAAGAAAAATAAATAAATAAACAAAAAATAAACAAAACAAAAAAAGAAGAAGCTTTAAAATGGAATTTATTTCAATGCCATGTTCACTTGTTTGAATGAATTTATTGCAATGTACATGATATTTAAGGTCCATTTGAAAATTTTAAAATTTGGATCAAATTAGGTCCTTTTCTTTTTAGCTATCTAATTTTCAAACATATAAATATATTAGCTTTAAGTTGGTTGATGAAAATAACAGCAGCAAATGAGATCTGTTCGAGCTTGTCTGGATCAAAAGCTTGATCATTTAAGTTCGAGTCGAGGCTAATTGAGTTGAGATTTGATTTATTTGAGCTTGGCTCATTTAATATTGAACTTGTTTGCAAGCTGATTACAAGTGGCTTGGTTAATTTGTAGTTTTTTTTTAAAAAATTAACCAATAGGACCTTCGTATAAGAGTGCTATACCAACAGGCCCTGTGATTTTTTATGATACTTGTATGTGTGAAAATTGATTAAAATGGACAAAATTACCCTTACATTTAAAACAATATCAGTTACACGAAAGAGGTAAAGGAATAACCTAGAAACTGTGAAATCAGGGACCCAAACAATATCATTTAAAACCATGAAATCAGGGACCGAAACCTTTCGAGTTGATCTCCGACCTTCTTCTCCGACACGAGTTCCAGAAAAACGCCGGCGTCGAAGATGAAAAGCAGTAAGAATGTTTTTTTTTTTTTTTTTTTTTTTTTTTTTTTTTTTCAGATTACGTATCAGATTAGGATTTTTTTGATGGTTTGGATGATACATTACACTTAAACCATGATCGATTGTGAAAAATATCGAATTTCCAGCGATCAAATGGTATAAGATGTTGGTTTGGGTCATGTATATCTATATTTTGGGTTTTTTGTTTCTTTATTTACTTCAATTCTAACATTGGTTTTTTTTTTTTTCTGGGATGATATTGATTTCTCACGATGGATTTTTTGTGGTGAAACACACATCTTTATATATTTGGTTTTGGATGACTTACATTGTGTGGGTGTTTTATAGGTTTAGAGTCATGATTCACTCAGTTTTTTTTTCCTTCCACTTTGTTTACAGTTCATGTTTATGTGGGCTGAGTTGTTGAGTGATGACTCTCTGGTGATAAGCTATTCATGTATACATTATTTGAAATAAATTTGTATCATGGTCATACATAAATGCACATATATACATGACTCTGAGTTGTGATTTTATGAAAACTTGGTGTTTTTCCTTCCACTTTGCTTACAGTTCATATTTATATGGGCTGTATTGTTGAGTCATGACTCTCTGTATTATCAATTTTTCATTTCCTATTGGTTGTTTGTGGACAAGTTCTTAAAGTCACTGATTTTATTTTTTGATGAGTCATGACACTCTGGATATATGTCATGATAAACATTAAACCATAGAATAAGTCATGCTCATATACCAAGGACATCATCTCATTGTGATGAGTCTGTGGCTTTCCCTTTAAAGACAACTTCAGAATACAAATTATAAATCACAATTTCCTAATAAAAACCAAAACATTACCCAATCAGAATACTTTCCCTTTATTTGAATTTGAATACTAATCACAATTCAAATTCAAATAAAAACCAAAACATTACCTAATCAAAAACCCCAAAACCGTGAGTGATAATATTCAAATATTAAATTACCAAATCAAAATAAATAATGTAATAATATCTTAACTAAAATAAAGCTTAAAATAAGGAAAGGGTAATATAGACAATCTATTCTTAGTAGTTGACTTCAAATTTGATATGGAGGGGCCTATCAGTATAAAATCTTATCATTTGGACTCGGTGATAAAAAAGACCATAATCAGGGGCCTATTCATCATTTTCCTTTAAAAGGGATAAAAGAAGGTTAAAAACTAACATAGGGAAGTCTAAAAGATTGCTTCCATACAGAAGGCCTATATATAATTTTTTTAAAAAAAAAAGTCTGAAAAAGAGGCATGTATATATTGAGCTTATTCAAATCTAAATCATAAACTTTTTTGTGAAATTTTTCACAAATTTTTACACAAGTGTACTAACGAACATATTCACAAATACAAATGAGCCGAGACTAAATCTGTTTGAGTTTGGCGTATTTATTAAAAGAGTCTAAACTCCAAGGTTAAGTTTAGCATGTTTAATAAACGATCAGATCCAAAAAAGCTTTTATTAAGCTTGATCACGAACTGCTCACAAATAGGGGTGGCAATTAATGTACACCCGTTTAAGATATACAATATGTATACAGAACTATTATTTTATTAAAAGAAAAGAGTAACTTGCATAATTTCCCTTGACGTTATTATCCCTACAAATAGGAAGGGATAATTTCTCAAATACGGTTTTTATTTTGCTATTTACATTTTTTGCCTATGCTTAGTTGTAAATTATATTTAACCTCTATATTTTAGTTTTCTCTTCACTTATACCCTTGTGTTTACCCTGTGTTTATATACATAATTAGAAAATTGTTCAAAAAATCCAAAAAAAATAGATCATATTTGTGTAAATGGTATCAGAGCATTAGGTTAATAGTTTTATTATGAAATTCGTTAAACAACAATAATTTTATCTTGGTTAATTTAAATTTCTCAAATCTTATAGAAAACTTGAGTAGGAAGTATCGAGGCCTTGAATGTTAAGTCGGCAAATTTGTAGAGAAATCTACTCTTGGATGACTGTAGATGTGTAGGTGATTTAGATAATCAAAATAGAGATTTTAAGCATTTAGCTCATATTCAGGATAAAGATGCTAATGTAGGAAATATCAGTAGGACTTTAAACTACATTGTAGATGGTGTGTCTAATATATTAGCTAAAAAAAAAAAATATAGAAAAATTAGTAGATAGTTTTAATAATTTAGGAAAAATAGAAAATATGGATTTAAAAGAGGAAACAAAAGATTTACTAGTAAAGTTAGAAGAAAATCTGAAAAATAATTTAGAAAATCTATATAACGAAGATATATCCTCTAATCATAGTAATTCCAACAAAGGAATTCCTAAACTCTATTATGGAATTGAAATTAAGATGTTGAAAACTAGTAAACATAAAAAAGACTTTGAAGTCATCAAAGAAATATTAGAATATTGGAAAAATAGATATATAAAAGAAGATGATTATGATGAAAGAAATAAATTATTAAAACAAATGCAAGAACTATATTTAGCCAATAAAGAACTATTAACTAAATATGAATATGAATTAACTCTTCAACTAGAAGAGAATTCTGAAAATGAATTAGAAGAAAATTCTGACATTGAATTAGAAGTATCTTTTAATGCAACCAACGTAAAAGAAGAAAGTACTGAAGATGAACCTAAATCTAGTAGTTGAAAATTTAGACTACCAGATAAAGAAGAAGATGAAGTTTCTGATAGTGCTGAAAATACGGAAATAATAAATAAAAGAAAAGAATGATCTACATCAGATTCTACTCCTACAACAATTATAACTGATCTACATAAAATGAATGTAGCAGCAAGAGGAACTTACTCAGACTTAAAAAATGTTGAGTTTAAGAATTATGATCAAGCCATACAAGAATGGCCACAATCCAAGTCGGTAATTATAACTCAATATAAAACTGCATGGTCTAAAGAAAAATTCTTAGACTATATATGTGCAACTCTTCAAGGAGACTGTTTGCAATTTATAAGGAGATGGGAAGAATCCGATATAGGCAAACAAGAAAAAGAACAACTTTTAAATAGTTTTAGAACCTTAGAAGAAATATTAAATGTTATTGCAGATAATATAAGAATGGAATTTTGTAGAATGATAGATAGGGTTCAAGAAGTTGAACATGTAGAGTATATGTTATCAAAACTAAGACTCTGCAATATTTGTGAATTTGATCCCTTTGCTAAAACCTTCCAACATCATTATCAAAAATTACCATGGGAACTAACAAAGTTCTGGTTAGGGAAATTCTACCATAAATTACCCCCACCATGGGATGAACTCTGTGTGAAGGTTATCATGAATTTGCGAAAAGGAAAGATACATTAGGTGCAATAATTCAACGGGCAAGAAATTTTTTAATGAAACATTGTGTAACGCAAAAAGCGATTAAACAAGTTAAAAAACAATCAGGAAATTTTTTAATGAAACATTGTGTAACGCAAAAAGCGATTAAACAAGTTAAAAAACAATCAGGTGACACAAGATACGGAAAAAGTTTATGTAATAATATGTTAAAATAAAAATGGGAATTTGGTTGCCAACCAAACTATCCCTATAGAAAAAGAAAAAAAAAAGATTCAGAAAATATAAATTTATAAAATGGAAAGGTAAAAAGAGGTAAAAAGCCTTATCCTAAAAGAAAATATGTAAAAAGAAGAAAAAATAATTTTAAAAGAAAAATGAAATGCAAATGTTATATTTGTAATGAATAAGGCCATATAGCACCTAACTATCCTAAAAAAAAAAAGGTAAAAGTGCTAAACAAATGGTAAAATTTCTAGATGAAAAACAACTAGAAATCATGCTAGGAGAAGAAATCTCTGATCATGACTCTATCATCTATTAGGTTCAGTCAAGATATGAAAGTGAAAATGAATTAGAACTCATTTCAATGATGATAAAACAAAAACCAAAAAAAAAAAAAAAAAAAAAATTTTAAACCATTTAAAAAAAAAAAAACAAAAAAAAAAAAAAAAAAAAAATTTGAAGCCATTTCAACAGAAGAACTTCAAATAACAAAATTGTAAGATGTTATAGGTGAAGAAAAAAATCATAGATGAATCTAAACTAGCTAAACTTAAAGAAATTAAGAAAGAAGAAATTTATAAAATTTTCAAATTTAATATTTGGAATACTAGACTATTTGAAAGATTTAGTGGCAACACAACTGCTAAGGTATAGAGGATGAAATGATAGAAATACCTGTAGACATCCATTTTTGACCATGAATATGGTCATGAATGGTTGCCTATGTTTGGAAATAAAATAGGGTGTCAAAACCCTAAGTTCCCAGTTTTACCCTCTGTGGGTAATTAGGTAGATGTCATTATCACATGTAGGTTTTTAGGTTAGATTGAGTCGGTTCTTTTTGCATTAGGTTTTTAGAGAGTCTAGGAACATCCCTGCAAAATTTCATGACATTCTGAGCCAGGCTTGATAGAAAATAAGGCCTTTTGTGACTGAAGGGTAGTTTTGTCCTTTGAATCACAAAAGTCCTGAATGACTATCGATCTTGTTTCGAATGGCTTCGAGGCTTTGGCATAGATATTTAAGGTGTGTTTGGTAACTAAGTTGATCAGTGGCAAGGCCTGTTGAGCCTTCTGGCTCACATCTGGCTCTCAAGGCTCGAAAGACCCTTTCAAAGCCCAGATTAGGGTTTTGACCGGAAGCGACCGGGATTCGATATTTTTATCAAACCAAAGCCTTCAAAGGCTTCAAAACACTTTCCTAAAACATTTTAAAACTTGTTTCAAGAAGAAGAAATGATTTCGAAAGCAATCGGTTAGCAAATTTCAAAACCCTAATTTGGGCCCGGCAGGTTCTAAACAGCTAATCGGTCGACTTTTTCCTAAACCTTTGACCTTGGTCAATGCATTTTCACTTCAAACACTTCTTAAAACATGGAGAATCGAATCACAATCGTTTCGACGCTTGAATCGTCAAATTTGGACTTAAAACAGGCCCAAACGAGCCTGCACGTAGTGTAGAATAATGAAATCCACTCTGTCCCACATCGCTTAAATGAAAAGCTTGCTATAGCTTTATGTACCTATAAATAGAGGACCCTGAAATTAGTTTCAACACACAAAATAAGCTTTAGAGAGCTAGCTTGGAGAGTAGAGGCTTGAGCAATTGCACAAGCTTCCCCCATAGCACTCTATCTTAAGTTTTAAAGTTTTTGAGGTCCTTAAAGTCCTTGGAGAGAAGGCTTGGAGCTTGAGGAGAAGGCTTGAAGCAAGGAGGTAGAGAAAGAGGTATGCATAGGATTTAGTTTATTAGTATGCATGATAGGTTAGGGATTAGTTTATTAAAATAGTTTTCCTTTCTTTTTTTTTTTAGATAGTTTTATATTGTTAATATTAGGTTTGTATTTTAATTATGTCTTGTTTGAAAATATGATTTGTGTTCGAGGGAGCATGCAAAGGTAAGTCTCTTCCCCTTGTGATGAAATTGATTGTTTTCAAGTACGATTATTGTGATATATCATATTAGGTTGCATATTAGGCAATTTTTACTTCTTTTATTCTTTTATTTTATGGGTTTTAAACCCACTTTTTGATTACTTATAAATCTGTCCATGGATTTAAAGTAACTTAAAAGTGTATTAAAACTCACTTTTTAGGCCAAAATCAACATAGAAACATGCCTAGGTTCACATAGAATAATTAGATTGCATTTAGGACACTTTCATGCATTATTTATACTTTTGATGATATTTTTTTTTATTTATTTTTCAGAAATTCCAGCATGCATATTTTAATGTTTTAGGTATTTAGACTAACCTAGGATTAGCTAGAAACCCTAGGATTAGGGGATCACTTGATCTCACTTAAGACTATCCTTTGTTGTAAGAATTTTTATAGTAATAGAATTCTACTTGGTTTAGGATTCTACTTCGAGAACAACTCTAAAATTTTGAAAGTGTTTAAAACGGAATGAAATTCCATCTTTTATGCAAAGAAAAGTGTTTTGATCAAATCCAAACTCTCGAAACTAGAGTTCTACTTGGTTTAAGACTCTACTTCGAGAACAACTCTAAAATTTTGAAAGTGTTTAAAATGGAATGAAATTTCATCTCTTATACAAAGAGAAGTGTTTTGATCAAATCCAAACTCTCGAAGTTAGAGTCCTAGATAAGATAGATTTCTTTTGGCTATATGGTTCATTACAATAGGAGAGTCCTAAGGTAATCGAACTACGTGGACTTTGATCTTTGTCAAGCAATTGATAAGGTACGTAGGCAGTCAATAGGGCACAAGTCCAATCTTAAGTTGACTTCTAGTCTCCTAAGACCATTAGGATTGTGTATACTTTCATACTATATATTATTATTATATATTATATGTCATATTTTGTGATTGATTAGATAACTAGGATTGTTTTGATAAAGCCCAAACTTAATTAGGAGACCTTAATTAGGGCGAGGTGGAGATCCTTGGAACCTTCCCACTTCGTAACCTAGCCCCCGAATCCAACTTTGATTCGAAAGACCATGCTTTTCCAAAATATGGGGTCAACGTTTTATTGAAAATAAAACTTTTTTTTGTGGTTTCCTTGTTCCCTAAAAATAAGGTGGCGACTCCTAGTTTTTTACAAACTCTCATTCTATTTTCAAAAACCCTATCTTGAGTGGATAATAGAGAAGGATAAACGTGGATAATAGAGAAGGATAAATCGAGACGGATAAACATCATCCACAATCCACTTAAGATAAACATCATCCACAATCCACTTAAGATAAACATCACCCCCAAGAGTGAACGAGAGGGCCTCCCGATCCAGGTTGGCTGGTTCACAATACCTCTTTTTGATAAAATTAAAATACAAAGGCTTAAAAAGAAATATCCCAAAATAAGATACATAACTATAGGGATAATTCAAATTGAAATAATTGCATTATTTAGAATTGGAATAGATACCTCTATTCTAGTTGTAGTACTAAATAAAAGATTTGATGACCTTATTAAAGCATTAATAGGAGGTATACAATCGAATCTTGTTTCTGGACAAGTATGGTTTAAAGTAAAACCAAATTACTTTATCTCTGTAGAAAACCTAAATATTCTTGATACGATAAAAATTCGTATTCAAACAAGAGGAATAGAAATGAAAATAAATAGCTATAATTTGGTAATTCAGTGGAAAGCCATTAAAGAATGTGACATACATGGATTTGCAGCGGAAGTCATACAATAAATTTTTTGAAAGAATGAATCAAATCATCACAAACATTCAAGAATCGTTACAAGCATTGGGTCATGAGTTTATGCATACAAGTATAAATATTTAAACACTTTAAATAAACTTACTTGGATTCCTTATTGTAACTTTCGTCGCGAGCTTTAAAGTGTATGAAGCCTCCGATGGTATCCACACGAACACAAGACCTCAAGAACCTTGCACTTCACAAGCTAGGAGAGGGGAGAGGAGAGCACAAAAATTGAGAAAGAGAGAATCCCACACAATAGCTCACGGCCCTAGGGGAGTTCCTCTCTTATTTTTGCCTTTTCTCTATTTGATGAGTGGGTGGCTTAGTGCTAGCTTGTCCCATCACCTTGTATTTATAGAGAACCTCTAGGGTTTCCTTTTAATACTTTAATTATTAACCATTAATAATAAGGCACATGCTTAATTATAAATTAGAATTCCCTTTTCTCTTTAATTCAAGAGACTCATTTATGCCCTTTGTTTGTGTGTGACCCATTGGGTTCACCCCAACCTAGTAGTGGTTCGGGACATCTCATGTTCCCTAAAATAGAAACTTTCTATTTTTGGTTCGATTGGAACAATTCCAATTTTTCCTTCAATGATAACACTTACCATTAGGCCTTCACTAGTCATGAGTGACATCTAGCAACATATCATGATGTACCCTAGGTTTGGGTGAATAGCAGAATTATGTTAACCCTTCATGTTACTTAATCCTTCATCCCCTAATGTCACTGTTAAGATAATAGGTATGGTTATCGGTCAAACCCTATCTTAACAACTTGATATATGTTCCACAAAATATAATATCAATAAGGTTAATGCAGTGAAACTATTTTCACTGTTTACCTATCACTCTGGCTAGAGATTCGCTTTGAGAATTATCTTTGTGAACTAATCCTGACATTCTCTCTCATCAAGTGAGAGTGATGATTCCTTATTACACATTCATCTATCTTCATACATAACTTATTAGAGCCAATAAGTACCGATTACATCTGTACGAGATACTATCAAACCCTAGTAACCTATGCATAATACAGCTATGGTGTCTCAGGTCTAAGGACTACCAATTAAATGGACGTAACAAAAGAATATTCCTTTGACTTAATCT
>JAESVK010000346.1:271121-291019 GCA_017140935.1 Hamamelis virginiana | reverse complement strand
GAGAAATATGAGTCGCTCTCTCTCAACAGCTTGAGATGTATATTTGTCTTATCATTCATTCATGGACTTTATCATATATATAATTAAATATACAAGACATGATATACCTTCTAATTATTATAATACTAAACTGATATGCTCTTTAGGATTGGTTTTAGGGCATATCTCTAACAATCTCCCACTTGCACTAAAGCCGATCATCATAGTATCGTATACTAGTCTTCGTAAGACAAGGCTTCTAACACTCACAAGGTGTTATGGCAAAGAAGATTCCAAGCAAACAAGTTTTGCAATTTATTATTTTCAATAATAGTAATTAAACTAAAATTCGCTACCAACTCTAATGTCCTAGTAAATGAGACCTATGTTCTCGAAAGAAAACAATGTATATAATAGACATTCTTTTAGGCAATTTATAAACAGGAAGTCTGAGGAGCGGCCGACCGTGCCTGAGGAGCCACACGGTTTTAAATGCCAACCATTGGATGAAATCGGACGGCACACATTTAAAAGCAAAGAAACAAGGCACCCAAAGAGAGAAACAGGCTTTTGTTTGATTTTGCAGGCTTTTGTCTGATTTTGCAGTATACCCATTCTCTCCTCTCTCTCTCTCTCTCTCTCCTCTCCCTTCTTCTTCTCTCTCTCTCTCTCTCGTCGGACTGTAGAAGACTCGCCGGACTGAAGAAGCCTCACCCACGCGATATTTGTGTTTCCGTAGAGAAACACAAATTGACAAAAATTATATGTGAGCCACTTCCTGTTCAAGCCTCGGATGATGAATGAAGAACAACAATACCAGAGTCTAGACATTAAATATACGAGAACAGCTGTAAACAGAGCAAAACGCTTGAACAACCATCAACAACAAGAACAAAATGGCAGATATCAATGTGAGAATCTGCCATGAACCAAACACATATCTCTTCATAAACTTTTTGGCTTTAACCTTCCATCTACCATTGTAATACTTGTTCGCATCTTCAACCACTTTATCTAAGAATGGCACTTTTGTCAATCTAATAGACTTACTCATCCCATTACACAAGTTGGCCACTTCTTCATCACTCTTCAATCGGTTCAAAATAATTCCTTTTTCCCTAAGCAATTTTGCATCCTCCCCAGTATCAATAATTCCATTCATTAATTCGGTGTAACGAGTAAAATCCAACGGCCCTGAAGCATTTGATGCCTCATATGCCACTAAGTTTCTCAAAACAACCTCTGTATTTAAGTCTATACTAACTGTAGGGAGGTAAAATGTAACTGTCTTAGCATCGAAACTCATGGTTGAGATGCTACCATTAATGGGCGAAAAAACGACACCAGATTCATAAAGCTCAGTTACAGAAGGGATTGTAATTTCCTTTAGAGATACGGTGATGCTCGAGAATCAAATCCCATTATTTGTACTAAGGAAGATCTTAGAATTCCAATTATCTTTGCTAGAATTAGCCGATGAAATGTTGCTTTTAATGTTAGTGGGATTCTGTAAAGGGCTTTCCCCTTTCAAGATGATGGAGGACATGCCCAAAATCAAAGTCTCCGAGAGTACCCACTTGCTAGACTTTTTGTACCACATGATCGTGCCCAAATTTGAAGAACCATCAGAAATAAACGAAGTCGACGAAGAAAAGAAAGCCTCGGAAGGCAAAGGCTCTCTCGTCGGACTGGAGAAGACTCGCCGGACTGAAGAAGAAGGGAGAGAGCGAGAGGGAGAGAGGGAGAGAGAGAGAGTCAGAGATAGCGTAGAGAATGGGTATACTGCAAAATCTCTGCAAAATTAGACAAAAGCCTATTTCTCACTTTGGGTGCTGTGTTTTTTTGCTTTTAAATGTGTGCCGTCCGATTTCATCCAACGGTTGGCATTTGAAACCGTGTGGCTCCTCAACCACGGTCTGCCGCTCCTCAGACTTCCTGATTTATAAATAGCATATCTTATAATATTTCTTTATATTTAAGTATCTCATTCTTAAACTTTTTTAAGAATATACTTATTTCTATTTAGAATCTTATTCTGAATCAATAATCAATATATGCTTACAACTACTTGTAGCATTCATGATATTGATTTGAGTACATAATTTATTATATGAGTCGCATATGTCTCAAATATCTTACTCATATGTAATTCCCATAAAATCTAATTCTAAGGGATTTGAATTCTTATAACGATCATAGAATTCATATTACTACACTAGTATTTTAAAGTATGTACTTTATAAAGAAAGACAATAATAAATTGACGACTTTATTGCTTCCACTAGTCCTTTTGAAACAGGGTATATTTATGTATTAAACCTTTAATAACATAAAGTCCCTTTGACGTTTTACTAAGGCATGGTTCTCATCCATTATGAAAGAATTTGTTTTCTAATAACTCTTTATTTAAGAAAATATATTTTTAAAGTTTATTTGAAATATCTCATAATTCAAATAATCTTCAAATTAAAATGTTTGACATATTAAGGCCTATTACTAAAATAATTTATTCAAATTAAAATATAAGGTTTATACATCCCATGTATTATCCTTTTTAATTCCTTTATCAAATAAGGTAATGAGTTATATTAATTAATGAATCAAAATTCATTTATTAATGTGACCCTTTATAGTTGAATTATCATATTTATTTATTCAATAAATTTATAAAGAACTAAGAACTTTAAATCAATTGCCAAATATAATCTCAAATATCAAATATTATAGGTAAAATGTTTCAAATAAACAAAGTATTCAAAACTAAATAAAACTTCAAAAGTATTTATTACAACTGGCAATGATAATAAAAGTTCTTAAAAGTCTAAATAAACTTAATCAATAATCAAACTTCAATGTTAAAGGCAGCAACTCTTGATCCTAAACATAGCTAGCTCGATGTCTACTCGACCTTTTACTTCCCTTTGTATCCTATATACAATCACATTGTATAAGAAAAAACACAATTAGGTATCACATACTATAAGCAAAATACTAATTCATAATTAGCAAATGAATAATGAATAGGACATACCACTAGAAGAACCATTCTTCAACGAAGCTAGGTACTCGTTGCAATTCCTTTTCCAATAACCAGTCTTGCCGCAGTGGAAACACTTTCAGTTGTTATCCTTCTTCTTTATTCCTCCTTTTGGCTTAAGATTGGTCGTCTTCTTCTTCTTTCCCTTGCCCTTAGGCATGACTTTAGAAGTTAAAGCCCCATCAATAACCAAAACATTTTCTTTGGAATCATTTTTCAAGGTTTCCTCAGCATTCACAAACTTATTCATCAGGTCAGTTAAGGAGACTTTATCATTCACATAAGACATGTGAAAATTCACGATGAATTGTTTAAAGGTTGGAGGAAGTGAATAAAGCAGAATATCAGTACTCATTTTTGAAGTGATCTCGACACCTAGATCATGAAGAGCGTGGATGTTCCGGATCATTTTGAGGCAATGCTCATTCACTGATGTCCCTTCCACCACTTTACTTGAGAAGAGTCCACCAACAGTATTGTACTTTACAATTATGCTTTGTGATTCATACAACTCCTTAAGATTTAGGAGGATCGCATATGCACTGTCAATGACCTCATGTTGCCTTTGGAGCTCATTGGTCATTGATGCCATCATATAGCATCTTATTTGCACATTATCCTCGAGCTACTTGTTATAAGTGTCTATTTCCTCTTCAGATGCCCCTTCAGGTAAAGCATTGGGACGCATGGATTTGATGACATAGTCTATTTTATTAGCGGCTATAACAATTTTTAGATTTCTGATCCAGTCATTGAAATTTGGACCAGTCAAACGGTTGTCATCAAGAATTCTAGATAGAGGGTTTAAATGTGCCATCTACAATAGAAAATAACACAAGTAAATTTCATATTATTAAACCACAAAAACTTTTTTGGTTTTTAAGTTTTCTGGTACCTCCCACTATTTGATTCAAATCTCATACTCCCTTAGATGAGACTCGGGAATTTCATATTTATTAAAATTCTTTAGCGGGGATTGGGGTCCCATTAAGAATTAGTAATCCTCACATAATAGGTTCTTGGATATTAACCTTTAATGAGTGGATAACTCTTATCCTATTGCTTCTCAAAGCAAATTCCAAACATCCTTTAGCCTCTATAATATAATTCCCTCACATAATAGTTTCTTGGGTAGTATATTATTAGTTAAGTGACACCCACTATTAAAATAAGTATGGTCAATTGAATGTTGCACTCATCACGTAATAGGTTCTTGGGATACACCATTATTGCACCTTATGATATCCAATATTATAACAAGACAGTATGAACCCTTAGCATAAACATATTCCCGCATATCTGCAACCGAAATATTCACCATAAGAATCTATTTATCATGTAATGGTGGGAGGCTAGGATAAAGCCCAAGGCCTCTTCCTTACAACTTAATTTTGAAATAAATGGGTTTTGCAAAATGGTCTCATTTTTAAATAAACATACATCACATGCGTCACATATATATCAAACATATATAAAAAGTTTAGACCCACTTTTATTATTAGTTCTCAATTATCCTCCCACTGTCCTCCTAGAGGCTAGGGTGGATTCATCTCGAACATATAATAAATTAGGTCAAGGCCCTTCCTAGCATACATCTCATATATTAATGAACATTGGATAGATTATGGACTTCTAAGGGTGGGTTCATTCTTTGAGCCACAAAGATGAACCCTAGTTCTAAAGTGTGGGTTAGGTGATCGTAATAAAACCTATGTAACTATTACATAGCGACAAACAAATTTTTCTTCAAAATCTTGATATCCTTACCAAGTCCTTCTTAAGTCCTTGCTTTCCTCTCGTACAAGACTTCACCATGTTCCTTGGGTCCACTACTCGCTTTCTCGAATTGTACATTACAATTTAATATATAAAAGAAGAAGGGGATTAAAGAGAAAATGGAATATTACATATGTAAAGAGAGGGAAAGAGGTATGCAAGCCCCAAAATAATTACATCACCATATTTAAACTACTTTAAATACAATCCCAACAAATAAATCATTCACATCCAATGCGGCCAATCACATCATTTTTAATTGGTCTTTAAGTCCATAATTATCCATTCATTGTTATACAATCACATTGCATAAAATAAAACTACAAAAGTAAAGGCAATGATGACAATGGCAAATAATTAATTAAAGTCATATTATTATTATTATCCCATAACAATAATAAAGTTCTTTTAAATCTCATTTAAAAAGAATCCTATCATATCACATATGACTATACTAGTGTATTTCCTTAAACAAGTGAAACTCCTAATTAACATGTACTATTAGAGTTTCAAATATATATATATATATATATATATATATATATATATATATATATATATATTTTATTTTGAGAAATTATTCACATAACTCCTACCATGCATTTAACACCTTAATATAATTAGTAGATTAATTACTATTAACATACAATGGTGGAATTAAATAATAACTCAAAACAAAAATCCTAGGAAAGACATAAACCCAGTTTTTCAACAAAAACTTAGAATTCAGCTACTGTTTTGGGACTAAACTTTCCTATATTAAAACTAACTTTTAAAATGTGAGAATACTCTATTTCACAAGGATTTTCAATCCTCTTTCAAATGCCATAGGTCTCATTTGGTGATTCCAACGTTTGGTATCACTTTAAAGCACTTTGTGACATGAACTCCAAACCATAGCTGATTCTGGAATTTCTTCACAAATGCCTTTATGGGGCCTAACCTACAATGAAATAAGTCATGGAAACACTTCAAAGCACTAGGTTTCTCAGTCCTCTTTCCAATGGCAGGGATCTCAAGTCGTGATTCCATCATATGGTATCATTTTAAGGCATTTTGTGATAGAGAGTCAGAAAATCCAGATTTGACTCTTAATCATAAAAAGCTTAGTGAGGCTATTCTAGGTCATGACAAGTCATGGGATCACTTCCTAAACTTAGCTAAGACCTTTTACTAATAAAGTTGATAGGTGGTGAGCTTTGAAAACCTTAAAAAATATTTTTCATGGATTTTACAAAAGCTACATAGTTGTTGCCCAGAAAAACAGCAACCTTGTTTTAACTTTAAAACGATTTCAAAATTAATCCAAGCAATATATAATCATGTCAAAACACTTTTAACATGCTAATATATCATTAAAAAACATCCTTAAATGTTTTTAAACAATTAAAACATTAGTTCATCACATGAATTACTCAATCTCTCAAGAACACCAAAAAGTGTTTTTATAAAACATATTTCACAAAACCTACTTGTTCTTCATTTCTAATTTCCAAAAACAATAAAATCAATTTTGAAAACTTTATAGATGATTCATAAATCATATGAAGAACATAAGGTATGTAAAATTAAATAAAACAAAAGCCAATAGGGTTCCCAACCCTTGAGGCCGTGACTAGTGAGAGAGAGAGAGAGTTAGGGTTTTAGGGTTAGGGTTAGGGTTAGGGTTTGTGAATCCTTACCTAATCCATCATTTAGGGTTTCACATAAACTCTAAATTTGTTGCCTAATTTCCTAAATTCCAAATTATTCAAAATAATGAAGAATCAAAAACAAATTAAGAAACTTTCCTAAACTTGAACAATTTCAAAATAGGAAATTGGGGATTTCAAGATTTGACATTTAGGGTTTCCTATTTCAAATCAAGAAAGTTCCCTATTTTGATTTAGGATTTCCTAAATCTAAAACCAGCCACCATGCTCAATCCAAATAGGGTTTTTTTTTAAGAACCCTAAATAGCCATTGTTATACATTTAACAAAACTCCATTAAAGCATAAATTTAAACAACTTAAACTATGAATTGCATGCATAAAGATTCATCATTTTAACAATTAAACATTAAATCAAAAAACATGTAAAACAAGTTAGGGTTTCATAAACCCTATAGCCGAAATCCAGGGAGGGATTGACCCTCATGGCCGTGACCCTATTGGGTTTCCCAAACCCTAATTTTTGCCATTAAAGCTATGGTTTCAAAAACAAGCTTTGTGTTCTTATTTCAAAATCAAGAACTTCATCCATATGAACCTAGGATTTCTCAAACTTCAAGATTCAACCATGGAAGATCATGATAGAGTTTCATAAACCTAAATCATGAATCAAAATAACAAAGAACCAATTAGGGTTTCAAAAACCCTTAGTGCCGTGAAGAGAGAGAGGAGAGAGAGAGGGCCGCCATCTTCAATGTGCATTTTGATCAATCCCAAAGCTTTCAAACATTAAGGGGATGAAACCCCAAGCATCAAATCACATAGATAATAACCTCTACATGGTCCGAAAATTTGAGGGAGAATTGAGAGAGAATCCAAAACGTTTTCTAGGGTTTTAATCAAACCCTTGACAACAAACATCAAAGGGGTAAAATCCCACAAGGCCGAAACCTATAGGGAGGAATCCCCATGCAGCCGTGACCTCATATAGGGTTTCTCATAAACCCTAGTGCCATTATGACCATTCAAGAAACAAAACAATAAACTAGGAAGAAAATCCATCATTGTCGAATTCACTGTGGTTTCTAAAACTATCAATTTTTTATTTTAATTAATTAAATCCATTATTGCCATCATCAAACACATGACCATGCTTGATTTGGCTCTGATACCACTGAAAGAATGTGACATACATGGATTCGCAGCGGAAGTCATACAATAAATTTTTTGAAAGAATGAATCCAATCATCACAAACATTCAAGAATCGTTACAAGCATTGGGTCATGAGTTTATGTATACAAGTATAAATATTTAAACACTTTAAATAAACTTACTTGAATTCCTTATTGTAGCTTTCGTCATGAGCTTCAAAGTGTATGAAGTCTCCAATGGTATCCACGCGAACACAAGACCTCAAGAACCTTGCACTTCACAAGCTAGGAGAGGGGAAAGGGGAGAGGAGAGCAAAAAAACTGAGAGAGAGAGAATCCCACACACTAGCTCACAGCCTTAGGGGAGTTCCTCTTTTATTTTTGCCTCTTCTCTATTTGATGAGTGGGTGGCTTAGTGCTAGCTTGTCCCATCACCTTGTATTTATAGAGAACCTCTATGGTTTCCTTTTAATACTTTCTTATTTATAATTTAGCTCCTTAATTATTAACCATTAATAATAAGGCACATGCTTAATTATAAATTAGAATTCTCATCTCTCTTTAATTCAAGAGACTCACTTATACCATTTGTTTGTGTGTGACCCATTGGGTTTACCCCAACCTAGTAGAGGTTCGGGACATCTCATGTTCCCTAAGATAAAAACTTTCTATTGTTGGTTCGATTGGAGCAATTCTAATTTTGCCCTCAATGATAACACTTACCATTAGGCCTTTACTAGTCATGAGTGACATCTAGCAACATATCATGACGTACCTTAGGTTTGGGTGAATAGCAGAACTATGTGAACCCTTCATGTTACTTAATCCTTCATCCCCTAATGTCACTGTTAAGATAATAGGTATGGTTATCGGTCAAACTCTAACTTAACAACTTGATATATGTTCCACAAAATATAATCTCAATAAAATAAATACAGTGAAACTCTTTTCATTGTTTACCTATCATTCTGGCCAGAGATTCACTTTAAGAATTATCTTTGTGAACTAATCCTGACATTCTCTCTCATCAAGTGAGAGCGATGATTCCTTATTGCACACTCATCTATCTTCATACATAACTTATTAAAGCTAATGGGTACCGATTACATCCTTATGGTTGAGGCTGTACGAGATGCTATCAAACCCTAGTAACCTATGCATAAGACATCTATGGTGTCTCAGGTCTAAGGACTACCAATTAAATGGACGTAACAAATGATTATTCCTTTGACTTAATCTCCATAGGAATTTTCTTGTAGATCATGTTCAATGTACATATTCTCTAATATGCATCCACATATTAACTAAAGTGTCACTACACTGATAGGAAATACTACCTATCCTCCCATTGGAGTTAGTTTAAATCTGTGCTACTCTTATTGGTTTATAAAAGGTTCACTTTAATAAACTTATGAGTAGGAACTCTTTAGAATAAATGTTTATGAGAAATATCAGTCTCTCTATCTCAACAGCTTGAGATGTATATTTCTCTTATCATTCATTCATGGACTTTATCATATATATAATTAAATATACAAGACAGGATATACCTTCTAATTATTATAATATGAAACTGATATGCTCTTTAGGATTGGTTTTAGGACATATCTCTAACAAACCTTCCATGAATTAACAAATTATGTTGAAACTTCAATAAAAGAAATTGATAAAAATATAATCAAATTATTCGAACCACGAGCACTCGATACTGAAATCCAACTCAAATTAATAAATTGGAAAGACTTAAATATACCTAGTTCTTGGTTAATAAAAGATTTTACCAAGACTCCTAAAAGTAAATTCTATAACCCAATAGAATTTCAGGCATTAGGAAGTATTATTTATTTTACCGATAAAAGAAAACCATTACTATTAGAAGATATTGATGAAATCTGTTCTAGACCTTCTATATCTAAACAAGATGATAAAGAAGATGAAAATATAATTGCATTAAAAAATGTGCAAATACCAATCCTTCCAGGAACAACCTATAAGGAAAAAAGGGAAGAATAAAATATGGTATTTTTTCAACAAATAGAATTAAAAGATAAAATTCCTGAACGTATAATCTTTAGTTACCAACAAGGTAAAAAACGATATATGTATATATTAGAAAATTTTAACTTTAAAAACAATAAACCATATAGTTTATCAATTTTAATAGATACAGGAGCCACAACTAATGCTGCTCAATATAATGCTATCCCAAAACATCTTTGGGTTAAAATGAAAAAAATCCAATTTCTACTGGAGGAATTGATGGTACCATTATTTTCCTTAAAGCAAAAAAAATTCCAATCACACTAAATGATAAAAAATTTTATATTCCTAAATTACTTTGTTTTCCATTTATGCATGGAGACATTATTTTAGGAAATAATTTTATGGAGCATTACATGCCTTTTGTGGTTCATATAGATCATATGATTTTAACATCTAAACAAGTCTGTTAAAATACCTCTACTTCAACAACACAAACACATGTGTGACAAAGGATTTGCGCCAGTTAAGCTTGGTGATATGACACCAATACTTAATTCTTTAAATGACACTCATTGGGTTTATTAAAAATTAAGTCCAAATTTTTTAGAAGAACCTTTAAAACTATGGGAAAAAGCCCTTAGATATTGTGAATTAAAACTTACAGATACAAATAAAATAATCAGAGTTAAACCTATGGTCTATACTAAACAAGATATAGATGAATTTGAAATTCAAATAAAAGATTTATCAGAAAAAGGATTGATTGAAGAAACAAGAAGTCTACATTCTAGTCCAGCTTTTATGGTAAGAAACCATAATGAGATTAAAAGAGGAAAAGCAAGAATGATAATAAATTACAAGCGATTAAATCAATTTCTTGAATTTGATGGATATTTTATTCCAAGAAAAGATGTCCTAGTTAAACAAACTATGGATGCTAAATGGTTTAGTAAATTTGACTTAAATCGGGGTTTTGGCAAATTAAGTTAACAAAAGAGTCAAAACCATTGACTGCTTTTAGTGCACCCTATAGTCATTATCAATGGACAGTAATGCTATTTGGAATTTGTAATGCACCTCAAATATTTCAAAGATGGATGGACAATTTGTCAAACATCTTCATGAATTTTGTTTAGTATATATAGATGATGTTCTAGTATTCTCTAAGACAAGAGAAAAACATAAAAAAACATTTCGAAATAGTAACAGATATATTCCTAAAAATATGAAATAATTCGTAGTCCTAAAAAGATAGATGTTGAAAAAGAAGAAATTGAATATTTAGGTATAATTCTTAACAAATTAGGTATAAAATTACAACCTCATATTATAGAAAAAATCAAAGACTTTCCTAATGAAATAAACACTTTAAAACAGTTGCAAAGTTTTTTAGGCTTATTAATTATGGAAGGAATTTTGTCAAAAGTTTGTCTAAACAAGAAAAACCACTAATACAAAAGTTTAAGAATTTACCTAAAAAGGGAAATTCAGAATTAAAAATAAATTGGTCTAAAGAAGACTCTAAATTAGTTCAAGAAATTAAAGAAATGTTTAAAGGAACTCCCAAAATATATTTCCAAAAGAAAAAGACTTATTAATTATGGAAACAGATGCTAGCGATGAATTTTGGGGAGCATTTTTAAAAGCAATTCCAGAAAATTCTAAACAAGAAGAAATATGTGGACATGGTTCAGGTAAATTTAAACCAAATGAAATAAAATATATTACTTATGAAAAAGAATTATTGGCTATAAAAAATGGATTAAAAAGATTTCATCTTTATTTAACCCCTGTTAAATTTACAATACGTACTGATAATAAATTAGTTCGTCATTTTATTAAGTCTCAAAAAGTTGAAGAAAATTCTAGGTGTGTTTGTTGGTACAATTATATTATCAATATACTTTTGATATTGTCCATATTAAAGGTACTAACAATTTTTATGCTGATTATTTGTCCAGAGATTACGATGGCTGACCAGGGTAAAACACCCTGGATTCCACCACCAAGGAAAACACATTGGAATTAGAATTATGGAGGTAGTTCCAACCCGAGATGATCTCAACAATTTCAACGGTTAGGTAACCAGCCTATGTATGTTATGCCAATCAGCTATAAACATATGACTGGATTATGGAGATAGTTCCAACCCAGGACAATCTCAACAATTTCAGCGGTTAGGTAACCAAGTTAACGTTCCTGTGTATGGCATAGCTATAACAAATGACTGAATTTTCTCAAAATTTCCAACAAGGAATTAACATTTATCGACCTACATCATCTACAAACCAGCAGGATGTTAAAGATTTTTATAATCCAGGACTTAGTCCACAAATGTATCATTTGATAAATAATCTTTGGAAAACTCACTGCTTTAACCAAAAGGCTGATTTTCGAAAAAATATGACAAATCTTTAAAAAGTCTTGACCATATAAAATGAAATAAATATAAAATGAAATAAACAAAATTTGACCCACCTAACACTAATTTTGACCCACCATTAATTTATAATCGGCTAATGCCCATTATAACAAAACTGGTGTGTGTGTGTATATATATACAGTATATACATGCTAGCAATCGTGACTTGGGAGAGCAAAGAGGATACTCACCCCGGCAAGGTGACAACACCAGCGTAGTTACCAGATGGCAACCAAAGGCAAGGCGAGGCCCGATCTGGTTGGCGGCAGTGCTGTCGGCAGTGAATTGCTGACGACAACGGTGATGAAGGCCAATGTTCTCTCTCGTGACTCGTCAGACTCCGTCTCTCCTCTCTTCTTCTGGTTTCTTCTTCTAATCTCATAAATTCCAAGATTCAATGCATAAATGGGTAGAATTTACATTTTCTTTAAAGAAAAAGAAAAAACTTGTCCGAATATGTTAGGAATCTCTGCAATTTCTGACTTGGGGGTTTTCATCATGTGGTGTAACGAAAACGGTGTACAGTGCTGTTACACCCCGATACGTATTGGATCGGGACCGATACTATGTGACCTCTGATTCACCCCCATAAAGCGTACAGGACCCTTCCAATATCAATATGTATCACCCGATACGTATAGTATATAGCCCGATACTTTAAACCCTGATTTGACCACTTCTAATTTTCTTTTCTCTTTGATTTTTTTTTTTTTAAATTAAGAGACTTAAACTAGCTTCTTTTTTGTGTGTATGTGTGTGTTAGGAGACTCAAGTGTTCATTGCTCTCATCCTATATGCTTTTTTTTTTTTTTTTTGAATACAATATTAGAATATCAATTACAACAAATACACTTTTTGAATAAGCTTTTATTTGCTATGTTATCTCCTTTCCTCTTTCTCTTTTTTTTCCTTGCCCGGCCAACTCAACCCCTTTTCTAGGAAAGGGGGTGCCATCTTGCAAATAACATACATGATATATTATATAATACATATAGCATATAAGTAATACTACAAGAGCTTTTGAAAATCCAGGGGTGCCATGGCACCCCTTTACATATAGCTAGCTCTTTCCTGGTCTTACTGTGTGTATATAATTTGACGAGTAGAAGATTGAGTGTGCTTTATATATATATATATAGTTGTGTTATGTGTCAGCATGGAGGAAATGGTGAATCATATTTTTATCAATTTTCTTTACATTAAGAGCTTTGAGCCTCTCTCTTTTTGTTAGAAACTATCAAGCTCCAAATCCGAATAATCCAATTTTGAGGCACAACCTAAAAATTCAATACCCATATAAAAAGAAAATAAATCAAAATATAATCCATCTTTTAAGTATAAACCTATTGTTTAAACAAGCACATAGGGCGAACTCATTTGGCTCTACCCTATAATTTTCTTGACAAAAGGTAATTAAATATTCTCGATTTAATACCTTATGCGAACTCAAAAAATGTTAAATTTTACGTTTGAATTGAAAAAAGTTTAACTATAACTTTCGTAGCTAGGCTCCGTTTGGAATATGTTAATTTCCCTGAAATTATTTTCGGAACTCAAATTTTCACTTGATTTAAAAGATGGATGACAATCACTTCTAGAATGTTTGAGCGGTGTAAGATGGTTGGCCAAAGTTAAGCCCCTTAATTTTCGACACAATCACTTCTAGTATGAAAATTTAAATATATATGTCAAAAGTTGATTTGTACATAATTCTAAAGAAATATCTGAATAGATACTTCTTTAAAAATGATTTTAAACAAAGATAATGCAATCCATGCTATAATCTAATATCAATTTGTAAGAGCATCTCCAATGTGAGTTTCCATATTTGACATCATTGTATTCTAATCAACTTTGAGTTACAAGTCAATTTTGATGTATAAAAACGAAGAAAACCCTAGAATTAATACTGGGTTCTAGAATTAATTCTGGGTTCAAATTTGACATCATTGTATTCTAATCAACCATGAAAAGCACGTCATCATATATATTACCAAAAAATCAGTCCTATATTCAATTCCTTTTTGATGGGTCCCATAATTACCAAGCTAGTGGGTCTCAATTCTCTTCTTAATTTGTTTTAAAATGTAGAAAGATGTTGGAAAGTTGAACAAATTAAACAACAAATCATTATTGGAAAGAATCAACATCCGCCTACAAACACACTAATTGAAATTTGATAACATGCAAGAAAAGGTAAATTCTATCTATTTTTGTTTTGAAAGAACTGATTGATAATTATGGCGTACATATTTTGAAAAAATAAATAAATTAATCATCGAATTAGATATTACACTTATACATGCTATGCATGCCAAAAATTACAGTAATCCAATGGTTAGTTTCTTAGAAATATCAATGAGACAGCATTCACAGCTTTTCACAGTTTGTATTTTTTTTTTTTTTAAAAAAAAAAAAATTTTTTTAAAACCTTTAAATTTTTTTTTTTTTTTTTTTTTTTTTTTTTTTTTTTTGTTTTATCAAGGAAAGAGAGTGTGCTAAAAATGAGAAGGGAATCAATCATCCGCCACATTATTTGGGATGCACTTTTGGATAAATTTTGATATGTTTAGCATTTTTCATTTTAAAATACTGACATTGGATTATTGGATTGTTGCGATTTTCGGCATGCATGATATCCATAAGAATAGTCTCAAATTCAATTGTTAGTATTTCAAAATACATATCCTACAATTAGCTAAATTCATCTTGCTGATTTTAACTAAAGTTGGCATATGTGCGCAGAATCGGGGCTGTTCATCACTATTTGAGATATTCTAGTTTTTTTATAAATTTATTTAACTGTATTAAAAAGATAAAATATAAACGTATTTTTTTAATTAAAAAAAAATTAATTATGAATTGGTTTACTTAAAGATCAGATATCATTAGAAAACCAAGCCTAATTCGATCTAATTTTCAGAATTTTCTAACATGTCCTGTAAGTTCTTGAGGAATAGGGATAAGTACAAATTATTCAAAGAATAAACATGTGTTTGAATTTACAAAAAAAAAAAAAAAACAGAATGAATATGTGTTCTTGATTATTTATTAACGTGTGTCTAACAAAATCCTAGAATTAATACTGGGAGAATAATGCAGCAATAATTACTGAGAGACTGTTTTGAAGACACAAAGATCTGACTAGGTAAAAATAAGTCTATCAATTTTTTAATTTTTATTTTTTGGTAAGTCCACTTTTTTTTTTCTTATAAGTAATTTCATTCTTTTACAGAAAATAAAACATAAATGTACTTTTTTCTGAATCAATTATGAGTTGATTTACCTAAAAACACCATAACATTAAGAAACTAGACCTAACTGGTCTAATTTTTAAAATTTTCAAATGGAACCCTAATAACAAAAGTAAACGTACAGTAGTACTCTTCTTCCTAGGGACACTACCATATTTCACAAAATATGTATTAATATTTGAGGTGTCTAAGATCTATAAAAATGTATATATATATCACGCATGCTAAAAATCATAGTGATCCAATAGTCGGTTTCTCAAATCTATATGTCACTGAAAAAAACTATGATAGTATTTAGCGGTCAAAATATTTCAGAGACGTTAACATGGATCAATGTGTTTTTTGGCTGACATGTCATCTGTAGAGCTCGATTCTACTCGTTAGATACGAGTTGGCCTTGAGGTGCTGCTTCCCTTTGGTGGAATTGGTTAGAGTGCTGAGGAGCTAAGGATACTCCGGTGTGGAGCCTGCCAAAGACTCTCTGATGATCAAGTTAGTGGAATATCAAGATTAATGGAAGACAGGATATTATGAGGAGCTTTGGAGCTGTTCTCTAGTGATTATGATCAACCTTACCTTACTTTGTCCCTCTCCTTTGTATATAAAGGAGAGGGGGCCTTTACCTTGGGATAAGGTTCACCGCCTTTGTTGCCAGGGGGTTCTGGATTGAGACAAGTACAACTGCCTTTGTCATCGAAGGAGGTCTCTGTCGCATTTAATGCTATCCCAGGTCGGTTGAGAAGATCTTTTAGCTAGAGACAGAGACGAGTGAAAGTTCCCCTGCACTTCAGGTGCTCATGGAAGTATCTTTACTCCTGGTTGTTCTAAAATTCAGTTCCCCGTAGTAAATACAGCACTCGGGAGCTCTTGTAGCGCCGCTTGATATTTATAATCATTAATGGTCATTAATAACCATTAATGACCATTAATGGGAATGGCGCAGAACATGGGTAAAAAGACCATTTGTCTCTGCGTAGGATGAGACGTGGGTTCGCCGTCCTTGGACTCCTGACGCGTGGTGGTGGGGTCCGCCATTTCCCATCAAGCAAGGAGAGCTGGTTGAAGCCGTTTAGGAATGAATGGGGAATGGCCATGTCTTGGATCGTGGGAGTTTTTTTCGGGTAACTGGACGAGTGTGGGAGTCTGGGCTCCCACATTGCCCCTGTGGACACCCCATTTTTACCATTTATTTCTACCATATGTCCATGCAAATGATCAACTAGAATAGCTGATCATTGGGTGAGGAATTGGCCTTGTAAAGACCAAATTGACCAAATTGCCCTTTGCTGAGGAAAAAGACAATTCATTATTTCATGTGTACATTTGGATTGGAATCAACCCATTTGTATTGCATTTGACTTTTGAGGTGTTTTAGAATATCCCTGTAAATTTTCATGGCATTCTGATGAGAGCTCGATAGGTAATTAGGGTTTTTGCGACTTGAAGGGCATTTTCGTCCTTTTTCTCGTATAATTTCTGAATGACCTCCAAATTCGAAACGGATTGTTTCATGAGGTTTATATGGATGTGGGGAGTGTATTTGGTGTATCAATTGAGCCTTTGAATGGTTGGGATGGATTCTCCCAAAATCGATCTCACGGGTAAGGATGAGCCGAGTTAGGGTTTCGATCAAATTGACCGTGGATTGGTCGTTTTCACCAAAACAAAAGATTTTCAAAACAAGTTGTTAAGTACCAATTTCATGTTGAAACCATGTTTTTAGAAGTGGTGCAAGCCTAATTGATCAATTTTACAAAACAAGGAATGGTCACATGACCAATTTTGGCACAACCAGGTCAATTGGCTAGCTTTTTGCTAAAACCCTTGACCATGGTCAACTGATTTTAACCCAAAAGCATTCTAAAAATGTGGAGGATAAAAACACGGTCTTTTTGAGCCCTGAACCATCGGATTTGGATCAAATTTGACCAAAATATGGCCAAAATTCGAAAACCCTAAAATTTGGGAACAAATTTGGGAAAGTCAGCATGGTGACCGTCCTAGCTAGGACGGCCAACCGTCCAGCTAGGACGGCCAACCGTCCATGCCTAGGACGGCCATCAGCTTGCTCGAGCCAATTTTGCCATTTTTGAGAATTTGACTTATTTTGGCCGATTTGATTTGATTTTTTGGCATAAATTCGAAGGGTTTCAGCTTTCAAACCCTAGAGAGATTCATTCTAAGCCCTAGGATCGTTTTTTAGAGAGATTAATCCTAGCCATTCAATGTTTTAAACCCTAACCCTATATATGTTGCATTATGAGAGGCTGAAAAGGAGAGATGGAGATTTCTAGGGTTTTAGAGAGGAGGCTACAGATTTTTCTTAGCTCTTCATCTCTACACCATTGAAGGGGGAAGGATTGAAGGCCAAGAGCTTGGAGGAGGCTAGCCAAGAAGGGAATCGAAGGGTAAACACTCAACCATGATATTGTTCTTTGATGGATTTTCGTTTTACTTTGTAGGAGTTTTCTCTATGCATGTTTGAATAGGTTTATCTCTTTCTTTTATTTATGTTATTATGCATGAATAGAGTTAGCCTTGTTTTGATTTTGTGTGAGCATGCATGGTTAGGTTTAGCTTTGTTATTATTTCATGTTAATATGCATGTTTAGGGTTCATTAGTTTATATTATGATTTTATGTTAGGATGCATGCCTAGGGTTAAGTAGTTTTATTATTATTCTATGTGAGTATGCATATTAGGGTTGTCTTTTATTATTATTTTATGTGAGCATACATGATTAGGTTTAGGTTTTTTTGTTGTTGTTATGATTTTATGTTAGCATATATGTTTAGGGTTAGTTAACTTTATCGAGATTTTATGTTGGAATGCATGTTTAGGGTTAATGAAGTTTTGTTGTGATTTTACGTGAGTATATATGTTAGAGTTAGTTTTATTATGATTTTATGTAAGTATGCATGATTAGAGTTAGCTTTGTTGTGATTTTATGTGAGAATGCATGATTAGGGTTAGTTTTATTATGATTTTATGTGATTAGATGTGTTTAGGATTAGTCTTGTTATCATTTTGTGTTAGTTAACATGTTTAGGATTATCTTTGTTGTTATTTTATGCTAGTTATCATGTTTAGGATAAGTTTTTTTCATTATTTTATGTGTAAGCATGTTTAAAATAAATATTGATACGTTCATATTGTTATTTGAGTCTCTAAATATTTGATTGATGGTATTAATGATGATATGAATGTGTTAGGATGTTATTTTGACATGTGATAAGTCTTGAGTCTTTTTTTTTATGCTTTTCATGATTATTTGAACACTTGGCATGGATTTGATTGTTTGGATATATAAATTGTGTACGAGGGAGCGTGCGAAGGTAAGACCCTCCCCTTGTGTTTAAATTAATTATTTAAGCATATTTTTATGTAGTTTTTGATATGTTTTTGCATGGTAAATTAGTCGAGCATGTTAGATTGTATGCTAGGGTGTTTATTTGATCTTGTCATGGATTAAAAATGGTTTTTTAAGCTACTTCAATTATGTATTCAAATCTGTCCAGATTTGAATACATGTTTTAAAGTGGTTTAATTAACATTTTTAACCCATATTTTGCATGATTTTATTAGTAGTTTCATAGTGTATTCATGTAGAAAGCATGCTAGGACATTTTAACATTTTTATTCTTTGTTTTCATGATTTTTAGAGTGGTTAAAGGTTAATGCTCAAATCTGTCCGGATTTGTTTATGCCTTTAAATCACTTCTAAAAATTATTTTAGGGCCAAATCCAACTTAGGAATATGCTTAGGATCACATAGTTTGATTAGTATGCATTTAGGAACATTTTCATGCATGATTAGAATTGATTTTGTGAATGTTTGATTAATTTAGTTAAATTACAGCATGCATTTGCATTAGTATGTTAGGGTTTTTAGATTAACTTTAGGGCTAGTTAGAGACCCTAGGCTAGGAAGGTCACTTGACCTTCCCTAGGAATTTCCTGTGTTGTAAAAATCACACTCTGATTTGAATATTTTGATCAATTTGAGAGTCAACCTTCGAGATATTTATAAAAAGATTTTTGATGCAATATTTATGAAATAAATATGATTTTATGAGATATTTGATTATTAATTGATTTTCAAAAGATTTGAAATGTTTTAAAGATTTTCTTACCTTGGAATGAGATTCCTCCCATATGATTTGTTTTCTTGAAATATCTTTGAAAAAGATTTTCAATTGGAATTTAATTCTAAAAGATAAGAATTATTTTGGAATATTTGGATTTTATGAATATCTTTTAATTTGAAATGATTTCAAATAAATGATTTTGAAAGAATAAAAAAAAAACTCTCGAAGTTAGAGTCTTGAATTATGTTGAAATACCTTTGATGATGTGATCGATTACAATAGGAGAGTCCTAGGGTAGTCGAACTACGTGGACTTTGATACTTGCTAGGTGATACTAGTAAGTTACGTAGGCGCTAATAGGGCTCAAGTCCGCCCTAGGATGCCCGTAGGGTGTCCTAGGTTTTTAGGGTTTGTTTGTATATATTTTTTATTATTAATATAACTAATATAGATAATGCATTTATATCAATATTTTTTGGTTGATTTAGATTATTTAGGATTGTTTGAAATAAGAAATTTAAATAGCCCAAATAAATTAGAAGTCCTTTAATTAGGGC
>JAESVK010000346.1:245410-261121 GCA_017140935.1 Hamamelis virginiana | reverse complement strand
AAGAAATTTAAATAGCCCAAATAAATTAGAAGTCCTTTAATTAGGGCAAGGTGGGTGCCTACAAGTGAAAGCTTGGAACCTTCCCACGTCGTAACCTAGCCCCCGGATCCAACTCTGGTTTGTAGACTGTCTTTTCATTGAAAATGGAGTTTGTTTTATTGAAAATAAAATATTTTTATGGTTTCCTTATTCCTTAAAAATAAGGTGGCGACTCCTTTGTTTGTTTTCTAAACCCCCCTAATCACATCGCCCGGTGATGATGTGGACTCACACCATCAAAGCCCCGCCACGAGGCTGGTCCATAGCCCCCTTTTCCTTTTCCTTTTCCCGCTCAATCAAAGAGAGAGGGGGAATCGGAAAAGCTAGAGCCCTTAAATACCCATCTACTCATGGGGCCTTGGACTCAGTTTTTCCAAAAAACTTCTCCCGTCGATATTTTTAGCATAGTGTCTCCCAGCAGAGCTTCGACAATGGCTTCTGAGTTTTCCATAGACACATTCCGTTGCGATTACGATATTCCGGACAATGTCACTATTTGGGAGGCAACAGAGGTAGACATAATGACTATGAGGCTAGGGTCGTAGGACTTTATTTTGCTGTGCCCTTCTTATTTTGCCGCGGGACTGTGGGTTCCATTCCCTCCTTTGATTCGTAGGGTCCTTGCTCATTATCGTGTTGCTCCTACCCAGACCAACCCCAATTTTTATAGAATTTTGTGCTCCATTATAGCACTAAATAGGTAGGCTGGAGTGAACTTGGATTTGATAGAGATCCTCCATTCTTATTCCTTCAAGAGGTCAGGGAACCAGGATACCTATTACTAGGGGTGGTAAAAAACCGACCAAAACCGACGAACCGAACCAATTAGACCGAAATTGAACGGTTTTTAAAAGTGATTTGGTTTGTTTGGTTTGCATTTTATGAAAACCGATCAATCCCGGTCGGTCCACGGTGTGGCATTTTCAAAACCGTCGGTGACCGAAACCGGCCGAATCTTTTTTTTATACTTTAAAGTTTAAAGTAGTTTAAACTCCTTCACTCCTTCAGTCCTCTTTAGTTAGAAAGGAACTCTACCAAATGAAAGTCATGCTCTTTTTAACCCCTTCTTAACTCTGAAGTGTGAAGCCAGAAAGTGTGAGCTATTCTTTTGGACTGCACTTGAAGAGTTGAAGCATCAAGTCTAACACATGTTTCAGTTGAGATGAAAATTCTGCAGTTTGAATGGTAGCTTAATTAGTATTGGAAAGGCAGGCTGGCTGATGAGGTCAAGGTCTTGGAATCTTGTTTGCTTTATTTGTTTTTTCCTTTTCTTTTTGCTGTGGTCCCATAGGCTTTACCTTTCATTTAGGATACAAGTCATGATCATGCAGATTTATTTTAGCTTAATTTCTTTTCCACTTTTGTTATTCATTTAGTAGAGTTCCGTACTTTAAGAATAGTCTAAAACTGAGTACACCGACAGAAAATATATGCACCGAGCCGAGCCGATGACTAATAGTTTAAAGCCTTTTATGGTCGGTTTTGGTGTGCCATTTTTCCAAACCGAAGGTGTTCGGTTCAGTCCAAAATATACTACAAAAACCGGCCGAACCGGCCGATGCTCACTCTTACCTATTACCTGTCTTCCTGCCCTGACTGGGCTTTGGTCCACGGCATTCCTTCTCATGAGAAGAAATGGGATAAATTATACCAGGCCTTCTCTGGTGATTGAGAGAATACGAGCTCGTGCCTGATGCAGAGCGAAACTATCAGGTTCCCAGAAGATGGGGAGCTCCAGGTAAATACTAACTTTTGCAGTTTATATACGTAGTTTACATCATTTATATTGCGCTAATTCTTTGTGAATTCCATATAGGGACGCTCGTAGCAGGTACGAGCTCACCAGCCAATAGCTAGCAGGGGTGCAAAAAGCCCTGAAGTTCAACCGTCACGATTGGGAATATCTGTTGGAGGCGTATCTTCGCTATAGGGAAACTCCGAATGTCCCTACATCTATTCCCATCCCTGTCATTACTCTTGCTGAAGCAGTTCCCTCCTCGTCTACCCTTCTGAAGGGAAATGAAGAGGAAGGCGAAGAAGAAGATCCCGAAGAGGAAGAAGAAGAGAACGAAGAAGAACGAGAAGAATATGAAGAAGAAGTAGAAATCCTGTCTTCCACACCTGCAACTGCTCCTGAAACAAGCTCTGCATCTGAAGAGCTTAGTCTGACCAAACCAGTTCTGCCAATGCATCTGAGACTAAGGCATTCTCGCGCTGTGCCTGCAATAGCTCTTCCTTCCCAGAAAAGACAGAGAACTGTTGAACCCAGTCGCACTGGTGTAACTAAGAAATTCCCTTCAAGCAAGGCCAAGATTTCCGTGGCGATGAGGGGCCCTTTGAAGGAGCCATCCGTAGTTAAAGCTTCCCTTGTGCAAAATGTGATTGCCCCTAGTGCTCCCCCTGCTAAAAGACCTTCTCACCTGCGCGAAGACCACTCCAGTGCTGCCATTCGCTCTTCCCTGGCTACTCCGGGGCTGTGGAAGCAATCTTTTGTTGCTAAAAAAGGAGCGGTGACTGAGGATGAATCCGCTCTTTATGACAGCCAGGTTCGTTCAGCTATAGCTCGGGGTATAGTGCCTCCAAGGGATGCTTAGGAGCTGAAGGGTTTTGCTAGCTGTAATCTGATTAACTCCTTTAATACTTCTGTCATTATGGTGAGTTCACTTTATTCTTTTGTTCTTTTTCATAAGTTTATCCTTTCTACTCACGTAGTTCTTCTTTGGTTTGCAGACTTTGATTAAAGCGTATGAGCTGGGGAGGAGGCGGGAGAAAAAAGAGGGGGATCTGGTGATTTTGGGTGATAAAAACCGTAGCCTGACTGAAATGGTGGTGAATAATTCAAAGAAGCTGTAGGAGGCTCAGAGTGCGGCTATAACGGCAAAGATTGAACTGGAAAAGGTAAAGGGAACTGTGGTCCCACTTAAAGAAAAGCTTCTTGTGAAGGCAGGGCTAATCGAGGAGTTGCAGAAGACCCTGGATGGGGAGAAGAAGGAGAAGGAAGAGACAGTTCTTCGTATAAAACAGGAGAAGAGGGAGAAGCTGGTGTCCTTGTGAAACAAACAACAAGCCCAGTTGGAGGAGTTCGTCCGGGAAGCACATGAAAAGGCGTATGCCTTTGGACTTGCTGAAGGACGTGCTGGTGAAAGTGCAAGCTAACCTGCCACTCCAGCTCCTCCTAAGATCGAATCTGACCTTCCTGAAGATACTCCACTTCTTGTTCTCGAGATGGTTCCTGATTCTGGTGAAGATTTGGTTATTAGGGGATTTGAAGGTCTTGAGAAGAAAACCGAAGGCGCCACCAGAGGCCATAGTTGCTGGCGGGCCTTCCAAAAGTACAGCTATGGCAGCTTTGGTGCTTTCGGGAGGTAGTCCAGGGAAAGAGACTGCAGAAGAGTCTTCTAAGGACTCAGCTTGAGTTTTCCTTGTGTATTTTCTATTTTCCTTAGTGCCTATTTTGCTTAAAACATTCAAGTAATTTTTTGTAAAGAAATGGAAATATTTTAAGAAATGGCAGAGGTTTTCTGTCTTTTTTCTATAGTTGTAGTTTGTTCCCGCGCTTGCTTTTTGATCCTTTTTTTTTTGTTTTTCTTCCTTTTCCCCTATTTGCCCCTATCTTGGCACTTGTGAAGCAGAGCTGAATGAGGGGGAAGATAATGAGGAAAAGAGGAAGGACGCACGAAATAAGGTTGTGGATGGGTGCGGGGAACTGTAGTACTGGCTGAGTTATGTGCTTAAGGATTGCCCCCAGTAACTGTTGCTTGTAGCCAAGGCATCAGATTGAGCTCCTAGTTAGCAAAATAGATGCCTAATGAGGCTTAATAGTTGTTTATTGTTTGGGAGTAGCTGCTAGGGAATATAACAGAGGCTTAAGGGAGGCGTGAAAATGGTTCCCCGTGAGCTTTGCCAAGAACCCGACAATTAGGTTGGGCTCCAAGTTAGCAAAATAGATGCCTGATAGGGCTTAATAGTTGCTACTTTGCGGGAGTAGCTTCTAGGGAACAAAATAGATGACTGTTGAGGGCTTAATAGTTGCTCCCTATGAGCTGTGCCATGGACCTAGCAATGAGATGGTGCTCCAAGGTAGCAAAATAAATTCCTGATCCGGCTTAATAGTTGCTACTTTACGGGAGTAGCTGTTAGGGGACAAAACAAAGGCCTGTTGGAGGCTTGATAGTTACCCCCTGTGAGCTTTGCCGTAGTGGGCAAGTGAACAAAAAGCAGTTGTGTTTACAAAAACTAGAAGAGTAAGAATCAGAGTGGGCAAAAGAAAAGGACAAGATATATATTAAAAAGACCAACACAGTGGAATATAATGTATTCTAATGGTAATAAAACTTAAGGTTAAAACCATTTCAAGGCCTGGGCAAGGGGTTGCCATCAAGTGTGGCCAGGTGATAAGATCCGTCGCGCCCAACTTAATGATACAATATGGGCCTTCCCAGTTGGGACCTAATTTCCTATCAGCAGAGGTGTGAGTGTTTTCAAAGATCTTGCAAAGGACTAAATCGCCTTCAAAAAAGGAACGAGCTTTTGTGTGCAAGTTGTAGTAACTTTGCTGTTGCTGGTGACAATAAGTGAGGTACTGGAGAGCTGCATCTCGAGATTTATCAGTAAGATCTAGTTCCGCCTAAAGTGAAGCGTTGTCTAAATGTTGCATTTCAGTTCGGAGAGTAGGCATTCCGATTTCGACAGGGATAACCGCTTCCATGCCATAGGCCAACGTGAAAGGGGTTTCACCCATAGCTCGACGACGTGTTGTTCTGTATGCCCATAGGACTCTGGGGAGTTTTTCAACCCATTTACCTTTAGCTTGATCGAGCCATTTTTTGAGGGAGTCGAGGATTGTCTTGTTAGATGCCTCTGCCTGGCCATTGCCCTGCGAATATCGTGGAGTGGAGTAGGTTCCATGAATATGGAGCTCTTCGTAGAAATCACGGATGAGTTGGTTGTCGAATTGTTAGCTATTGTCCGTAACGATTGCTTGGGGGATGCCGAAACGGCAGACGATGTGCTTCCAAAAGAAGGCCTTGACTTCTTTTTCTCCAATATGGCTATATGGCTCGGCTTCAATCCATTTGGTGAAGTAATGGGTGGCAACAAGGAGGTATTTCTTCTGAGCAGAAACTGTTGGTAAGGGACCGACGATGTCCACACCCCATTGGAAGAAAGGCCAGTGAGCTATCATGGAGTGCAAATCGCCAGGTGGTTGGTGAAGTAGAAGAGCAAAACATTGCCCATTTGTTACATTTTTTAACAAAAAGTTGTGCATCTCATTTAATGTAAGGCCAGTAATATCCGAGAGATAACAAGTGATGGGCTAAAGATCTGCCCCAAGTATGACTGCCACAAATCCCTTCGTGTGCTTTGGAAATGACATAGCTAGCTTCTGTAGGAGCAAAGCAGCGTAGGTGGGGCCTGAGGAAGGAGCGGCGGTAAAGAGTCGTGCCAATCAGAGTATACCTTACTGCCTTTTGCTGGATCTTTCGTGCTGTATGAGGATCAGAGGGGAGCTCCTGAGTTGTGAGATAGCGAATGAAGGAAGTTCTCCAATCTGTGTCAGAATCAGGCGGAGCTAGGATGGGATCAGATGGAAGAGGGAGGGAAAAAGCTTCCTGGTAGGTAATTCGGACATCTCGTGTGAGTTGAGAGTATACATGTGAAGAGATACAAGCTAAAGCGTCGGCATGAGCATTGTCCACTCGTTTAATTTGAGCGAAAGTAACTGACTGAAAAGGTGAGGAGAGTGCCTTTGCTTCTGATAAGTACCTAGCCATACTGGGGTGTCGTGCTTGATAGTCCCCACTGAATTGGCTGATAACAAGCTTGGAGTCGCTATAAACCTGAAATGTAAGGACCCCCAAGGATGAAGGGCTTCATATTCAGCTTCATTATTAGAGAGGGGAAAGCCAAACTGCAAGGATTTTTCGGAGACATTTCCAGATGGGGATATTAGGACAAGGCCTTCGCCTGCGCTACTTTCATTAACGGCACCGTCGACGTAGAGTCTCCATGTTGATGCCTCTATCCCATAGGTTTGAGCAATGGGATCTGAGATTTCTGCTTCGACAATTGGAGCTATATTAATAGCTTGTATAGTGTTAGGGAGTTGTTCGTGTTCAACAAGGAAATCGACCAGGACTTGCCCTTTCAGTGCTGTGCGAGGGCGATACAAAATATGGTACTAATCTAGTTCAATGGCCCATGCCACCATGCAGCCTGAATTGTCTGGTCAGCGCAGAATGGTTCTGAGTGGTTGCGAAGTCATAACATCAATTGTGTTGGACTGAAAGTATTAGACTAGACGTCTGGATGCATGAACAAGAGAAAGGACAAGCTTTTCTATGGGGTTGTATCGTGTTTCAGCATCTAGCAGTGCTCTACTGACATAATAGACAGGCAACTGTCCTTGAGGGGTTTCACGAACCAGAGCTGCACTGACTACAGCAACAGATACATCGAGATAAATTGGAAGCACTTCTCCAGGTTCAGGTCGTGAGAGTAAAGGAGGTGAAGCCAGGTAGCGCTTGAGATCTTGGAAGGCGAGCTCACAATCTGCATTCCAGTTGAATTTGTCTCATTTTTTCAACAGTTTGAAGAAAAAACGACATCTATTTGTAGCTCGAGCTATGAAGCGGCCTAGGGCTGCTATTTTCCCGGCAAGGCATTGAATTTCCTTAGGGTTGGTAGGAGATGGGAGGTCCAGGAGAGCTCGAATTTTAGTTGGGTCAGCTTCTATGCCTCGATGACTGACAATGTACCCTAGAAATTTACCAGATGCGACACCAAAAGTACACTTGTTGGGGTTGAGATTCATGTTGTAGTGGCGAAGAATCCCAAAAGCTTCATTCAAATTAGAACAATAGCTGGAGCGGTGCTTACTATTGACCAACATGTCATCGACATAGACTTCGATAGTTTTGCCTAGTTGGGCAAAAAACATATCAGTTACAGTTTTCTGATAGGAAGCTCCCATGTTGCGTAGGCCAAATGGGAGCTTAGTAAAGCAAAAGAGGCCCCTCTCGGTCACGAAAACTGTTTTTTCTTGGTTGTCGGGATGCATGGGGATCTGGTTATACCCGGAATAAGCATCCATGAAGCTGAGGAGCTCAAAGCCTGTAGTGGCATCAACGAGTTGATCAATTTTGGGTAGAGGAAAGCTGTCTTTAGGACAGGCATGATTTAGATTAGTGTAATCAATGCAAACTCGCCATTTGCCATTCTTTTTGGGTACAACAACAATGTTGATAATCCACTTGGGGTACTGAACTTCTCTAATTATTCCTGCTGCTAAGAGTTTTTGCACCTCTTCGTTGATGATGCGGTTCTTTTCTGGAGCGAATCGCCATTGTTTCTGCGGAACTGGGCGAGCTGTAGGGTCAATATGGAGTTAATGGCTCATATATTGGGGGGAGAGTCCATGCATGTCGAGATGGGAACGTGTAAAGACATCACTGTTGTTCGTCAGTAATTGTAAAAGTGAAGTTTTCTCATCGGGTGTCAAAGAGGTTCCAATTTGATACGTGTCAGTTGGGTAGGAGCTGTCAGGAATTACTAGCTCTGTTTCTTCTACAGTACTTGCCTTGTCGTCTCGTTTCCGTCCAGGTTGTGGTTCAATCTCATTCCAGTTAGGGAGCTCCAGACAAGGGACGTGTTTAGAGGAACCAGGGTCCTGTGATTGCTACAAAATGGTGGAAGGGTGGACGGCCATAGAATAGCATCGTCGTGCAGCGGCTTGGTAGCCCTGAATTTCCATGACCCCGCCAGAAATGGGAAATTTGAGCTTTTGATGGTAGGTGGATGGTACTACCTTTATTTGGTGGATCTAGGGGCATCCAAGTATGATGTTGTAAGGAGAGGGGGTGCTGATAACGACAAATTCAGAAAGGATAGTAACAGGTTCGGTGGAGACCGGTAGGGTAATTCATCCCACAACAAAGGTGGTTTGGCCATCAAATCCCACTAAAGGAGTAGAGTCTGAGATCACACTTTCTTTAGGTAGGCCGAGCTTGCCCACAACATCCTTAAAGATGATGTTGGTGGAGCTGCCATCGTCAATCAAGATACGTTGGACAATGCAGTTAGAGACATTTTGAGAAAGTACCAGGGCATCATTGTGGGGGTGATCCAAGTGATTTGTCTCGCTCTCCGAAAAAGATATGGTTCCATCAGTAGAGACCTGGTGCTCGGGGCTGATTCCAAGAGAGATTTGCATGATATGTTGCTTATGAGCAGCCTTTTTGAGGGATGCTCGAGCTACAGATTGGTACAAGGTTTTCCTCCATGTATAGCGGTGATCACGGCGGTTGGAGCTGGGGAGCTGAAGTTTGCGAAGCTCGCGGAGGGTTGATTGCTCTGCAATCAATGCCATTTTTTGAGTGTTTTTTATTATATTTTGATGGAATATGCTTAAACTTTGTTGCTTACTAAATTTAAACCAAGAGCTCAATGTTTTTGCTTTGTTTTGCAGGAATTCTTCATAAAATGACATTTTGAGCATGATCGAGGTTGGTTCTGTGCATTTACTTTCAGATGAAGCTCAAAGTGGAGTCAATTGGATGAAAAAATCATCAAACAGATGTTAAGATGGCTCTGGGAAGTTTTTGGAAGCAAAAAGGAAGCAAAAGGAGGAAACTTAATTTTATCGATAGAAACTCTATTTGATCGTCTATCGATCATCTATCGATCGTCTATCGACCGTCTATCGATAGACAGAAGCTATGCAGAAAAATTTATCTCCTCTATTGATGGTCTATCGATCCTCTATCGATAGACGATCGATAGAGAGTGCTTCGGGAGTCGTGCTGCGATTTTTAGCAGCTTTTAATGTTATTTTTGGAGGGTATCTATTTAGCAAGTCTCTGTATACTATAAATACATTCTTTTTAGGTTTATTTAGGATAGCTAGACTTACCCTAGCCTCTCTTACATTCTTTCGCTTCTCTCTCCATTCTCTCTCTTCTCTCTTGAGATTTTTGGTTTATCCATGTCAGGGATGAAGAACTCCGGTGATTCTACCCCAGCTATGAGTGGCTAAGCTTCTCTCTTGGGTATAGATGAAGCTTCTCTCCATTCTTTTGTATTTGTAAGGTTTGGATTTGGGTTTTGTATATATTCATGGTGATTGTATAACTTTGAGGATATTGCCTTAGTGCAATTTGGTTTTAAATGATTTTATCCATTAATATTATTGTTTTCTGTGATTGCAATTATGTTTATTATACAATGGTTCTTATCGAACATGTAAATGTGAATCTAGATGGTTCATGCCCTACTTGGATGGATTATGCATTCTCGTTTGACAATCCATGCCTTAAAAGGGATGATCCATGCTTGATTCATTTATGCATGATTATTATTAATGATTTATTCTTGTAGTCTAGATCATTATTACTATGGATATGCATGAACCCTAATCAAACTTATGAATGTGATTGATGCGAGTTAAGTGGATTCGAAAACCCAAGGATTTTACCATTAGTTTTATATTCAGTAGTTTAAACAACAACCACTCTTCAAAATCAAAGATTGTTCCTTAGCTAAAATTCATCTCACTTTAATTCTTCATAACTTAGCCTTTAGTCCCTGTGGATCGACACCCGTACGAAAATCACTTTTTCAACGAATTGAGGTTACTAGCACGAGTACTTTTACAAATTTAAATATTGATCACGAACAAGGAAATAACCTCCCTTGTTTGGGCCGATCAAGGGTCTCGTTGGATAGGGGTGACAAGGTATTTATCGAGAATGCCTTTACGAACAAGGAATTCCAATTCTTTCTTCAGTGATCTGCAGTCGTCAGTATTATTTCATTTTTCCTTGTAGAAACAACAGTATTTGCTTTGATCACGGAGTGCAGGGTCGCCACGCATGGGAAGGGGGCACTTGACATATCGTTCCCCCTTGATGTCCTGTAAGATTTTGTGGAGGGGCTGGCTAAGGGGAGTGAAATCATCTTGCTGGCCGAATGCACCACCGACTCTTGGTTTTTTGGAGTCAGGTTTTTCTTTTGCTTCCGGAGCTTTGGTCGTCTTTCCTTTGGGCTGAGGAGCTGATTAAGCTAAGGTTGCTACCTTGGGGGTTGCAGTGACCATTTCCTCCTCCGGTTTGACATATTTATTAGCCCGCAAGAGCATGTTGCTTATGGAATTGGGTCTATTCTTGGCCAATGAGAGATAGAGAGGGCTGGATATTGCTAAGCCTTTTCAAAAAGCTTTTCGGAGGTTGAAAAGATAATCTTCATCATTTTTCCGTTTGCGACTGCAAGTATTCTAGAAAAGGAAAGCAGTGCATAATTCTGTGAAATTGGTAATAGAATTGGCTTTCATATGGTGAAACCAAACTAGGGCTTGGCCCTAGAGGCTAGAAGGGAACATGCACCATAAGAGAGATTCATTGCCTTCTTCAAGGGCCATCATCTGATGATAGTGGTACATGTGCTCCTCAGGATCGGTGGACCCTTCGTACATAGTGAATTTTGGTGGAACAAATTTGCGAGGGAGTTCTGCAGACATGATCACTAAGGAAAAGGGAGTGTGTGCGAAGTTGAGCATAGTGCTGCGAGTTTGGTGCTCTGCTGTTCCGCTCTTCATATTATCGAGCTGCAAGGATAATTCGCCAATCTTTTTGTCAAAGATTCCTTGCATTTCATGTCTGAGCTGTTGAGTTGGGTTTAGAGGCAGTGGGGCTGTTGGTCCTTATTTGTCCTCTGCTGGGAGGTCATTTATGGAGGACTGCTCTGCTCGTGAATGAGTGCCATTGGCCAGAGTATGGTGTCGTGCCTGGAGCTCTTTATTTTCGTCTTCTAGCCTTTGCAATCGGCCAGTATAATCCTCCTACTGATTTGCTATTTCGTCTTTCATATTTTGCAATTGGTCTTACATGTCCTTCATTAGTCCCTCCATAACGATATCCTGATGATTGTTAGTAGAGCGCGTGATTACCATCAACACCGAGAGGTATGAGTGTTGCCCTCAATCAAGGAGGCCTTCCCACAGACGGCGCCAATGTAGAGCTCGGTTCTACTCGTTAGATATGGGTTGGCCTTGAGGTGCTACTTCCCTTCGGTGGAACTGGTTGGAGCGCTGAGGAGCTAAGGATACTCCAGTGTGGAGCCTGCCAAAGACTCTCCGATAATCAAGTTAGTGGAATATCAAGATTAATGGAAGACAAGATATTCTGAGGAGCTTTGGAGCTATTCTCTAGTGATTAGGACCAACCTTACCTTACTTCGTCCCTCTCCTTTGTATATAAAGGAGATGGGGCCTTTACCTTGGGATAAGGTTCACCGCCCTTGTTGCCAGAGGGTTTTGGGTTGAGATAAGTACAACCGCCCTGTGAACCAGCACCTTGTTTGGGGTCGCTTGGGTCCACGTCATCACCATGTGATGATTTGGGATTTTTGTAAAAAAAGGAGTCACCACCTTATTTTTAAGGAATAAGGAAACCATAAAAATATTTTATTTTAAATAAAACAAAACAAACTTCATTTAATGGAAAAGCAATCTATGAACCAGAGATAGATCCGGGGGCTAGGTTACGACATGGGAAGGTTCCAAGTTTTCACTTGTAGGCACCCACCTCGCCCTAATTAAAGGACTATTAATTTATTTGGGCTATTTAAAATCTTAATGCAAACAGTCTTAAATAATCTAATCAACCAACAAAATAGTGATATAAATGCAATAATCTATATTAGTAATAATAAGAAAAATAATATACAAACAAACCCTAAAAACCTAGGGCACCCTACGAGTATCCTAGGGCGGACTTGAGCCCTATTAGTGCCTACGTAACTTACTAGTGTTACCTAGCAAGTATCAAAGTCCACGTAGTTCGACTATCCTAGGACTCTCCTATTGTAATCAACTACATCATCAAAAATATTCAACTTAATTCAAAACCCTATTTTCGAGAGTTTTTTATTCATTTGAAATCATTTGTTTGAAATCATCTCAAATTAAAAGACTTTCACAAAAATCCAAATATTCCAAATAATTCTTATTTTTAGAATTCAATTCCGATTGAAAATCTTTTTCAAAGATATTTCAAGAAACAAATCATATTGGGGGAATCTTTTCCCAAGATAAAAATCTTTGAACATTTAAAATTCATTTCAAAAAAATCATTTAATAATCAAATCTTTCATAAAAATCATACTCATTCCATAAAAATCACATTAAAAATCTTTTTTAGAAAATCCCTCGAAGTTAGACTCTTAAATCAACTAGAATACTTAATTCGGATAATAATCTTTACAACAAAGGACAGTCCTAGGGAAGGTCAAGTGACCTTCCTAAACCTAGGGTCTCTAACTAACCCTAAAGTTAGTCTAGAATCCTAAAATCCTAATGCAATGCATGCTGTAATTTAAATAAATTAATCAACTATGCACGAAATCAATTCTAACGATGCATGAAAATGCTCCTAAATGCATACTAGCTAATTAAACTATATGGTCCTAAGCATATTTCTAAGTTGAATTCGGTCCTAAAATAATTTTTAAAAGTAATTTAAGGACATAAACAAACCCGGACAGATTTGAACATGAACCTTAAACCACTCTAAAAACCTTAAAAACAAAGAATAAAAGTCATGAATATGACCTAGCATGCTTGCTACATGAATATACTATGAAAATACTATAACAATCATGCAAAAATATGGCTAATATGTTAATTAAACCACTTTAAAACATATATTCAAATCTGGACAGATTTGAATACATGTTTAAAGTAGCCTAAAAAACACTATTAATCCATGAAAAATGACAAATAAACACCCTAGGATACAATCTAACATGCTCTACTAAATTACCATGCAAAACGTATCAAAAACTAACAACAAACATGCTTTAAACAATTATTTTAAACACAATGGGAGAATCTTACCTTCGCACGCTCCCTCGTACACAATTTATATATTCAATCCATCAAATCCATATCAAGTGTTCAAATAATCATAAAAACATGAAAAATAAAGACTCAAGACTCATCACATGTCAAAATAACATATTAACGTATTCATATATAATCATTAATATCATCAATCGAACATAAAAAAATTTCAATGATCATATAAACATATCAATACCTACCCTAAACATGCTTACATATAAAATAATAAAAGATTCATTCTAAACATGATTACTAGCATAAAATGATAGCAAAACTAATTCTAAACATGTTAACTAGCATAAAATGATAACAAGACTAATCCTAAACATGTTAACTCACATAAATCTTGATGAAATTAACCCTAGGCATACCTACTCACATAAAACCATAATGAAAAATATCCTATCATGCTTACTAACATAAAATCATAACAAAACTAATACTAAACATACCTAATCACCTAAACTTGTAACGAAACTAATCATAAAATCAAACCTATATATTTCTAAGCACACAAATATTGCTACTGCCCTATACTAAAAATGAACTACATACCCTATTCTAGCATGCAAACATATTAAATAAACACTATGAACAACAAAACTTAAACTATCAAGATCCTATCATGCACAAACAAATAAGAAACCATCCTAACATGCTAAACAATCTCATAAGAAAGGAAGATGATTCATCTCACATGAGAATGAGGAGAACTTACACCATGGCACCAAAGATATATGTAAAAATCAAGAAAAACAAAACTAGGATTGAAGACTTACCCTTCTCCCTCCTTCTTGCCTTCCTTCCTTCAAGTTTTCTAGCCTTGATTCCTTCCTCTCTTCTCCTTCTTCTCATCTGGTTTTCTCCCAAATGATGAGCCAAAAACGAAATTCCACAACCCTAGCCTCTTGAACCTCTTGTCCACATTTTTCTCTACTCTATCATGGTATACTTATATAGTTAGGGTTTAAAACCATCAATGGTTGGGAATAATCCCTCCAAAAATCATCCTAGGGCTTAGAATAAGTCATCCTAGGGTTTGCAAGCTGAATCAAGTTCGAAATTTTCCCAAAAAAATCGAATAAAGTCGGGCAAAATGGGTGGGAAAATCCAAAACTTCCAAAACTGCAAAAATATGCTCGAACATCCTGGTGGCCGTCCTAGCTAGGACGGTCACCGTAGTGACTTTCTCAATTTTCTCCCATTTTCATGGGATTTTCGTATTTTGCCATATTTTGCTCAATTTGAATCCAAATTCGATGATTCAGGTATCAAAACGACCGTGCTTTGATCCTCTACATTCCTAGAAGGGTTTTGGGTCAAAAATACCTGACCATGGTAAAAGGTTTTAGTAAAAAGCTAGTCTATTGACCCGATTGTGCCAAATTTGGTCATACAACCATTCCTTATTTTTTTGTAAAATTGGTCAATTAGGTTAGAACCACTTCTAAAAACATAATTTTAATATGAAATTGGTATTTGAAAACATATTTTGAAAATATTTTATTTTGGTGAAAATGACCAATTCACGGTCAATTTGAATGAAACCCTAGTTTAACTTATTCTCGTTTGTAGGATCGATTTTGGGGTGAATATATTCCAACCATTCAAAGGCTCAATTGACACTTCAAATACACTTCTTACATCCATATAAACCTCATGAAACAATCTGTTTCGAATTCGGAGGTCATTCGGAAATTATACAAGAAAAAGTACGAAAACGCCCCTCAAGTCACAAAAACCCTAATTACCTATCGAGCTCTTATCATAATGTCATGAAAATTTACAAGGATGTTCTAAAACACCTCAAAAGTCATATGCAATACAAATTGATTGATTCCAATCCAAATGTACACATGAAATAATGAATTGTCCTTTCTATCCGAAAAGGGCAATTTTGGAAACTAGGTCTTTACAAGCCCAATTTTCCACCAAATGATCAACTATATAAGTTAATCATTTGCATAAACATATGACAAAATAATTGGTAAAAATGGGGTGTCCACACGCCCTTGTCATCGGAGGAGGTCTCTGTCGCATTTAATGCTATCCCAGGTCGGTTGTGAAGGTCTTTTAGCTAGAAACAGAGATAGATGAAAGTTCCCCTGCACTTCAGGTGCTCATGGAATTATCTTTGCTCCTGGCTGTTCTAAAATTCAGTTCCCCGTCATAAATACAACACTCGGGAGCTCTTGCAGTTCCACTTGATATTCCTGTTCATTAATGGTCATTAATAGCCATTAATGACCATTAATGGGAATGGCGCAGAACATGGGCGAAAGGACCCTTTGTCTCTGCGTTGGATGAGACGTGGGTTCGACACCCTTAGCGCTGGTCTTTGGACTCCTGACGCGTGGTGGTGGGGTCCGCCATTTCCCATAAAGTAAGGAGAGCTGGTTGAAGCCGGTCAGGAATGAATGGGGAATGGCCACGTGTTGGATCGTGGGAGTTTTCTCCTGGTAATTGGACGAGTATGGGAGTCCGGGTTCCCACATCATCTATAATAAGAGTATCATATATAATTTAACGATCAGTTTTTCAAAATATGCATCCCACAATTACCTATGAGCATGGGTTGATATGAACTTTACTCCTTTTATATATCTTAAAGAATTAAAAATTGAATCATCCAAAAATTGATCTACAACAAGTTTTGTCATTATATGCAATTTTGGATTGACAAATGCATCCACTTTTGGAGGAGTCGTTTTTGCTTCATGATTTAAAAATGGGAAAATGATCAAAAGGACCCTAAATACGATCTTATTTATCAAGAA
>JAESVK010000346.1:206579-235410 GCA_017140935.1 Hamamelis virginiana | reverse complement strand
AAATTATGTTGGTGGGAACTTGGGCATTCCATGATTCTTTACTCCTACGATCCTTTAAATCTCCTGGGGACATCAGGAAATCCAACACTATATAGCCATGGAAATATAGTGGAAGCTTTACTTTAGAGAGTGTTTCTAAATAAATGAATATTAAATATATAAAAGTGATCATATTATTAAAAGAGAAAGGGCTACAGATTGTCACATTTGCACAGTTAACTGGTTAATCTTATTGCCTGACCTTTGGGAGGCAATAAGGTTATAAATGCCCTGAAAAGAAGGGGTTATGACAAGAGGCAGCCCGCATATGCACAGGGTACTTTCGGTAAACCAAAGTGCCATGACATGTAACAGCACTTTAAGCAAGGAAAGGGAAAAAGGCTAATAGGGGTTGCTTCAGAACCCAAGTAAATTAAAAAATATAATCTTACAGAAAATGCATAATATGCTAGTTCTTCATAGTATTGAAGCAAGTAAAGGAGAATTGTTTTGTAAGGGTCCCAAATGGTGTCAGACATGAGCAGATATGGGTGTTGTTTCAATAATTGTTTCACACTTCAGGCACTGACAGAGAAATGTCCTACATATCATAGTTTTTTTATTTCTGTTTGTGGAGAAATTCTGATTTCCTGTGATCTCAAGCATAAGTTATTACTTTTTACCTTTTTTGGTACATTAACCTTTTACCTTTTAGAGCTAGGAGCTGTGTATGGCTCACTTATTTTCAAATTTCCTTCTTTTGAGTTAATATATAATGAACAAGTGGTTTAACATAATTGGTTGTATGTTCATTATTGTCAGGTATTCTTTGACTATGATGACCAAATGAAGATTCCTTACTTTAGAGATCAAATAGAACGCCTAACAAAAGAGGTTGTGAATTTGAGGTATTCTAAATTTTTATTTTGTTAACCCACATTGAATCTTTTCTCTTCATATACATAACCTTACATTTACACCTTTTCTGTGCTTTTGGTATTTTCTGCTGCAGAAGTTTTGAGTTTTCCTTTTGCCGGCTTTCCCACTCGTTCATGTTGTTAGTTAATACTTTACTCGCACACGCTTGAAAGTGATCTAGAATTGAGTGATCATCCCCCATGTAAATCATAGATGTTGGCTATTTTACACAATCAGTTAAAGAAAAAAGAAAAAAAAGAAAAAAGAAAAAATATTATTCAAATCAAAACATAAGTTGGGAAAAGAGTCTTAATTGAACAGCACCAAAGCAACTCTTTTAGTAGTAAGGTTGACTGTGTTAGTAATATGAAATAAAATTAATATACTTGGTAAGAGAAAAGTAGGTCATGAGTTACCCACATTGTGCTCTCAAGTTCTGGCTCCGTTGCTTTCTCTTTTCGCATCAGAAGATTTGAATGCTATGTCTTACTGCCACGAAGATGGACAACAAAATTGAAAGTCGTGGATAATATAACCATTTGTGGTTCGAATAATTGTCCTAGGAGACCCAAGTGTCCGTTTCTTCTCCATGTTGTCAGTGGGAAAATTGAGCATTGAACTCTATAGAAGTTTCTAATGCTGCAATTGATCTATGCCTATAAGAACTAATCTATGTTGATAAAATTTCTATTCTAGTTGTGACACTGCCTGAATTCTGCATTACTTTCCACTTCAGATTGTATGGAAACTTTTTAAGTTTAATATAGCAAAATAATTATTTCCATCGTAATGTTTTTTTCTCCTTTTCCTTGTTGCGTCCTTTGTTATATTTTTTACCATAAGCTTGTGATGATAGGGTTGATGCTAATGGGGAGGTTGCAAACCAAGCTTTACATCTTCTAGGAATTTTACCAAAACTTCCGGGTCGTTTTTATTACTGGTTCGGAAAACCAATTGAAACAGAAGGTATGTCCATGAAATCCTCAAATACACAAGTCAAAGGTTCAAAGTTGTCAGGAATCTTAAGTGAACTTTTATTTTTTAATATCTTCAAACAATAAATGCAGTTTGACTGACTTGTTTGGATCGGTTCTGTGCTGAAGGGAGGAAACATGAATTAGGGGACAGAGAGAAGTCTCAGAAACTGTATTTACATGTCAAGTCTGAGGTCGAGAAATGCCTTGCTTATTTAAAGGAGAAAAGAGAAAAGGATCCATATAGGAGTATATTTGCTCGGCTACTTTATCAGGCCACACAAGGATCCAAATCTGAAATTCCGACATTCGAACTTGATTAGTTTATCCCTCAAAGGTGACTTGCATTCCTTATATTCACAGAAATGCAGCGAGTCCCTCTGTGATTGACAGCCTCGCTCATTGTACAATATAAAGAGTATATCATGGTATTTGCCCACCCCACAGGGATGATTCACTTTTCCAAAGAAATGGTGAGCCTCTTGGAATTCTGATTCTTTGAGTACATTGTAGGTATTCAAGATCACATCATTTTTTGGGGCCGGTTCACATTTATGGACATTATATAGCCATAGAAAAACAAGCCATTTCTATTTAAAATGTTTGAAGAAAATCCATGTATGGTTAATGCTGCATGTATCTATACAGACTATACTACTTATAAAAGGCTGAATGAGGGAAAAACTTTTGAATCATGAAAATACCCCTACAACTTTTTTAATGACTAAAATACCCTTTTAATAGGTTAAGCCTTAAATCTTATTTAAGCTCATGATCTGAACAGTCCGTCCTCTTTTCTTCATCTTCTCTTCATCTTATCACAGTAACTCTTCATTTTTCATGGCTAGAAGTCCATCACTCCTCGATCCAAAGCTTAAGTTCCATCATCTTGTCATTTTAGTAGGGGTGTTCAAGAACCGACCGAGACCGATTAAACCGACCAAAACCAATCCAAACCGTCCTATTTGGTTGGTTTTAATGAGTGCCACGGTCCCTAATGGTTTTCATTTTCCTCAAACCGAGGTGATTGGTTTGGTTCATATAATAAGGGTATAGACCGACCAAACCGACCGATGTACACCCATACTATTTGCATAATGCATGTTTGTTTTATTGTAGTTCTATGAATTAGCCCAATTGAAACTTATTTTGAAATTGGTACTTGGTAGTGTGGATTACTTCATGCATAATAGGTTTTTATTTGAAAATTACTAGTAGTTGATTTGGGTGACACAATTTTTAAATTACATCATATGCATAATAGGTTTCAATTTCTAGTGGTTGATTTTGGGTTACACAATTTTCAAATTACTTCATACATAATAGGTTCCAATTAGTAGTGATTGATTTTGGGTGACACAATTTTCAAATTACTTCATGAATAACAGGTTTTGCATTGCTAGTAGTTAAAAAGAAAGAGAACATAAGAGTTGGCAGTGACAATTTTTTTGGGTGACACAAATTTTTTTTTTTTCTCAAATTAGTGTCTATCAAAACCGATGATAAACCGACCGAACGAAGCCGAAAAACATCCCCTATTTTGGTTGGTTATAATGAGTGCCACGGTCCCTAATGGTTTTCATTTTCCTCAAACCGAGGTGATTGGTTTGGTTCATATAATGAGGGTATAGACCGACCAAACCGGCCGATGTACACCCCTACATTTTAGGTACCAACAAGAGAAATTGATTCTCACTAATAGTGCATGCAAGTGTAAAGTCTACATCAAGATCACCTGCCTAAAAAGCACCAATTAAGTTCTGGTAGAGAATCACTCAAGTTTACCCATTAATTGAAGAAAATATTGAACTGGATGAGAGATAAATTCTATTGGCAACTCGATAGGATACCTCCCTCTAACAAATGCTCGATATACCTATCATTCAATTTTTGAAAAACCCAAAATTGTAGAGTTGTGGAGATCGACCGAGTGAGGATTTTTTTCTTACCCGTATTCAAACTTTTTTAACTGTATTCAGTTATCCTGGATCATAGATCTTATAACAAACTAATGATCATATTGTGACACAGTCCAATTAACCCAAATTCATTATTGTTTCATTAGTAATGATGGATGATGATTTCTGGAAAATGGGATGACTTTTTAATTTTTTACCAAGTAATTGCCCCAAACAACAAACACCACAATTGATATATATATATATATATATTTTGGGGTCTTTCCCGATTTCGAGCTTTCAAAGCACAACCTAAGCTACTTTCATCCTTCTGGTTAACTTTTAGAATGCAGCTTGTAAAACTGACTTGAGGAAACCATTTTCCTGTTTCAAGTTCTTAGCCATAAACTTACTCATATGGTTAATTAGGTCCTATCTATTTTATTGTTCACCTAGGGTGAGGTGGGCTGTTATTGCTCACTTGATTAGAGAGGAGTAAATTCTATGGATAGATCTTTCAATGTTTATACAAGTTTGATAGTTATAAGTTTGACTTTCCCTTTTATCTTATGGGGGATAGAGTTATAGAATACTTGAATTGAATTGAACTAAATAATATGTTACTTAGACTTAGCTCTCTATAAGTAAACAAAAAAATTAATAAAATTTGAACATGGCTCATTTAGCTTACAAGTAGGCTCAAACGAGTCTCTTATTTAGTCAATCCTTAGTAATTTGATTAATGAGCTTATTGAGCTGTATAATCCTCTACTTGAGACGGGTTTTAAAATATTTTTCCAAACTTAGATTTGGAAAAAAAATTTCAAACCCACCTAAGCCCCATTTATCTACATCCAAAATCCATCCTATTTAGAGGTATGGGTAAGAGAAGTATGAGTAATATAGATGGATAACCCGTTTAATTCATTCAACTGCCATCCCTAATTTCAAATAAGATTTAAAATCAGTCAAGCCAACATATGTTTGCTGCAAACCCAACCTCTAGAGTTGGGTTTTTGTGTGTACGTTGTCAATTCAATAAAAGCTAAAGAAAAGACCCAACTTGAGCATGGTCGTGCATGAATCGAAGTTGTTTGCATGACAAAACCAGAAATGAGGATCCTCTACTTGAGTTTGCTTGGTGCTTGGGTGATGTGTCATGATCTGGATCATCTGCACATCACCTAAGTGAAAAGCAGAGCATTCAAATCATGACACATCACCCAAGCATATCCAAACTCAAGCAGAGGATTTAGACTCCAAAACTAGAAAGGTAATTAGATGAAGTTCCTGCTATGCTACCATTTCCTTAATTATGTTTGGGGAAGTTGAAAGCAAATTGCTTAATTCAGAAATTGAAAATTGAATAATTTTTGAATGGTTAAAAAGTATAATTTTTCATTCATGTGAAGTTGTATTACTCATGTAGGATAGGTTTCCTTATTAATTTGGCTACATAAGCCTATCAGCCAAATTAATACCCATTTGAGGGTCATATGTAAAAAATAGCTTGATTAATTATCAACTAGGTTTTGTAAAAATTTTCCTTAAGACATTTTGAACCCATAGATAAAAGGCTCTCTTGTATGTTGTAAATAAACAAATTAAGCTCAAACTTTAATATTTAACCTTATTAATTTATCGAGTCAAACTGCCAGTGGCGCATTGGTCCGCCACTGGTACATGAAAGCGCATTAATATTCATTTGTTAACCTTGAAAGGTATGAATAATAAGAATAAATTTCTATTATATTGCAAAAATATACATACATGCATCAAGCTAAGTTGGAGCAGTTACAATATAACTCACCTTATCTAGTTGACATCAGTGTAGATAGCAAGTGGAGGGGTTTTGGCTCCTCATTCAAAACCGGTGCAATTGGATACTGCCCATAAATATTTGCTGTAAAGGTACGTAGTGCTGTTATTTTGTTCTTATCTACTATTTAGTTTATTTCTCTCTGAACATTAAAGGTTCAAATTTATTTATTAATTTGTAAATAGAATTATTAATTTGTCAATGAATTTGTAGTTTAATAATGACATATTTCTATTTTCAAGCACAGTCGCGGAAATATTAATATTAAGAGTAAGTTTTGGAATAGGATTAGTTTTTTTTATCTTTTAGACCAAAAAAAAAAAAACTGTTTTTAAAGGACTGAATTAAGTATCACTGTAGGGTCAATTGATTTTTAAAAAATTTATGAAATATTTCTATTTTTAATTTTTACTCTCACTTAATTTTAATCTTAGGGACCTACTGGTATAAGCATCTTATACAAGGGTTCTATTGGTGTAAAATCCAAAAAAAAAAAAAAAAAAAAAAAAAAAAATCTTTAAAATGAAATTTATTTCAATGCCATGTTTACTTGTTTGAATGAATTTATTGCAATGTACACGATAATTAAGGTCCATTTGAAAATTTTAAAAATTGGATCAAATTAGGTCCTTTTCTTTTTAGCTATGTATTTTTTAAATATATAAATATATTAACTTTAAGTTGGTTTGATGAAAATTACAGCAGCAAATGAGATCTGTTCAAGCTTGTCTGGATCAAAAGCTTAATCATTTAAGTTCGAGTCGAGGCTAATTAAGTCGAGATTTGATTTGTTTGAGTTTGGTTCATTTATTATTGAACTTGTTCGCAAGCTGATTGCAAGTGACTTGGTTAATTTGTAGTTAAAAGAAAGTTAAAAACTAACACAGAAAAGTCTAAAAAATTGCTTCTATACAGGAGGCCTATGTATACTTTTAAAAAAAAAAAAAAAAAAAAAAAGCCAAAAAAAAGTTATTTATTTTTTAATTTTAAAAAAAAAAAAAAAAAAAAAAAGTCCGAAAAAAAGGTATGTATATATTGAGCTTATTCAAATCTAAATCATAAACTTCTTTGTGAATTTTTTCACAAGCATACTAATGAGCATATTCACAAATACAAATGAGCCGAAACTAAATCTATTTGAGTTTGACGTATTTATTAAAAGAGTCTAAACTCCAAGGTTAAGTTTAGCATGTTTAATAAACGATCGAATCCAAACAAGCTTTTATTAAGCTTGATCACGAACTGCTCACAAATAGGGGTGGCAATGTACACCCGTGTGAACCAGCCAACCTGGATCGGGAGGCCTCTCTCGTTCACTCTTGGGGGTGATGTTTATCTTGAGTAGATTGTGGATGATGTTTATCCGTCTCGATTTATCCTTCTCTATTATCCACATTTATCCTTCTCTATTATCCACTCAAGATAGGATTTTTGAAAAAAGGATGAGAGTTTGTAAAAAATTAGGAGTCGCCACCTTATTTTTAGGGAACAAGGAAACCACAAAAAAGAGTTTTATTTTCAATAAAACATTGACCCCATATTTTGGAAAAGCATGGTCTTTTGAATCAAAGTTGGATCCGGGGGCTAGGTTACGAAGTGGGAAGGTTCCAAGGATCTCATTGTAGGCACCCACCTCGCCCTAATTAAAGGTCTCCTAATTAAGTTTGGGCTTTGTCAAAATCTTTTCAAAACAATCCTAATTATCTAATCAATCACAAAATATGATATATAATATATAATAATAATACATAGTATGAAAATATACATAATCCTAATGGTCTTAGGAGACTAGAAGTCAACCTAAGATTGGACTTGCGCCCTATTGACTGCCTACGTACCTTATCAATTGCTTGACAAAGATCAAAGTCCACGTAGTTTGATTACCTTTGGACTCTCCTATTGTAATGAACCATATAGCCAAAAGAATTCTATCTTATCTAGGACTCTAACTTCGAGAGTTTGGATTTGATCAAAACACTTTTCTTGGCATAAAAGATGGAATTTCATTCCGTTTTAAACACTTTCAAAATTTTAGGACTCTTCTCGAAGTAGAATCCTAAACCAAGTAGGACTCTAGCTTCGAGAGTTTGGGTTTAATCAAAACACTTTTCTTTGCATAAAAGATGGAATTTCATTCCGTTTTAAATACTTTCAAAATTTTAGGACTCTTCTCGAAGTAGAATCCTAAACCAAGTAGAACTCTAGCTTCGAGAGTTTGGATTTGATCAAAACACTTTTCTTTGCATAAAAGATGGAATTTCATTCCGTTTTAAATACTTTCAAAATTTTAGAGTTGTTCTCGAAGTAGAATCCTAAACCAAGTAGAACTCTATTACTATAAAAATTCTTACAACAAAGGATAGTCTTAAGTGGGATCAAGTGATCCCCCTAATCCTAGGGTTTCTAGCTAATCCTAGGTTAGTCTAAATACCTAAAACATTAAAATATGCATGCTGGAATTTCTGGAAAATAAATAAAAAATATATCATCAAAAGTATAAATAATGCATGAAAGTGTCCTAAATGTAATCTAATTATTCTATGTGAACCTAGGCATGTTTCTATGTTGATTTTGGCCTAAAAAGTGAGTTTTAATACACTTTTAAGTTACTTTAAATCCATGGACAGATTTATAAGTAATCAAAAAGTGGGTTTAAAACCCATAAAATAAAAGAATAAAAAAAATGAAAATGGCCTAATATGCGACCTAATATGATATATCAAAATAATCATGCTTGAAAACAATCAATTTCATCACAAGGGGAAGGGACTTACCTTTGCATGCTCCCTCGAACACAAATCATATTATTCAAACAAGACATAATTAAAATACAAACCTAATATTAACAATATAAAACTAAAAAAAAAAAAAATAACCTCTTTCTCTGCCTCCTTGCTTCAAGCCTTCTCCTCAAGCTCCAATCCTTCTCTCCAAATACTCTAAGGACCTCAAAAACTTTAAAACTTAAGCTAGAGTGCTATCGGGGAAGCTTGTGCAATTGCTCAAGCCTCTACTCTCCAAGCTAATTCTCTAAAGCTTATTCTGTGTCTTGTAACTGATTTCAGGGTCCTCTATTTATAGGTTCACAAAGCTATAGCAAGCTTTTCATTTTTCCGATGTGGGACAGAGTGGATTTCATTATTCTACACTACGTGCAGGCTCGTTGGGCTCGTTTTAAGTCCAAATTTGACGATTCAAGCGTCAAAACGATCGTGATTCGATTCTCCATGTTTTAAGAAGTGTTTGAAGTGAAAATGCATTTACCAAGGTCAAAGGTTTAGGAAACAGTCGACCGATTAGCTGTTTAGAGCCTGCCGGGCCCAAATTAGGGTTTTGAAATTTGCTAACCGATTGCTTTCGAAATCATTTTTTCTTCTTGAAACAAGTTTTAAAAAGTTTTAGGAAAGTGTTTTGAAGCCTTTGAAGGCTTTGGTTTAATAAAAATATCGAATCCCGGTCGCTTTCGGTTGAAACCCTAATCTGGGCTTTGAAAGGGCCTTTCGAGCTTCAAAAGCCAATCATGAGCCAGAAGGCTCAACTGACCTTGCCACTGATCAACTTAGCTACAAAACACACTTTAAATATCTATGCCAAAGCCTTGAGACCATTCGACACAAGATCGACAATCATTTAGGGCTTTTGTGATTCAAAGGACAAAACTGCCCTTCAGTCACAAAAGACCTTATTTTCTATCAAGTCTGGCTCAGAATGTCATGAAATTTTGCAGAGATGTTCCTAGACTCTTTAAAAACCTAATGCAAAAAGAACCGACTCAATCTGACTTAAAAACTTACATGTGATAATGACCTCTACCTAATTACCCACAAAGGGTAAAACTGGCAACTTAGGGTTTTGACACCCTATTTCACCTCTAATCATAGGCAACCATTCATGACCATACTCATGGTCAAAAATGGATGTCTACAACCCGTTTAAGATATACGGTATGTATACAAAATGATTATTTTATTAAAAAAAAAAAGTAACTTACATAACTGCCTTCAGGAGGGATAATTTCGTAAATATGGTTTTTATTTTGCTATTTATGTTTTTGCCTATGCTTAGTTGTAAATAATATTTGACCTATATATTTTAGTTTTCTCTTCATTTATATACCCCTATATTTATCTTGTGATTATATACATAATTAGAAAATTTTTCAAAAAATAAAAAAAATAGATCCTTTAATTTGTGTTAATTGTATCAAAGCAAAAGGTTAGTAGTTTTATTCTGAAATTAGTTAAACAACAATAATTCTATCTCGATTAATTTAAATTTCTGCAAATCTTATAGAAATCTTGAGTAGGAAGTATCTAGGCCTTGACTGTTAGAAAGGTATTACTAGACATAAATTATTTCTTGTTAAGTCGGCAAATTTATAGAGAAATCTACTCATGGAAGACTGTAGATGTGTAGGTGATTTAGATAAATATTTAAAATAGCTATTCCCTTGATTTTACTAAAATGAAAGTTGGGAAACATAAATGATATTTATAAGCAATGGTACAAGAATGTATTTTTGGAAAGGTGACAGCCTTGTGAATTGTTTTATATGCATTTGGAGATTTTTGAACTCATATTTGAAAAATGCACATTTTATGAAATGATGCTTTGATAATGATGTTTATATGTTTTTAAAATGATTTATGCCTTGTTGGCGAATGGAATATATTATGCAATGAAATGTTGGGAAATTAATTATGCCTGTTTGGCAAAGGCGAATTGTTATGCAATGAAATGCATGGAAGGTCTATATTTTGTCTCTGTTAGTATTCAAAAGGGCGTATTGTCCTGGGTATAACCCGAAGGAATTATAAGGGCCTAAGTGTCCTAGGGTTGAGCCGATGAGCAGACCCTGGAGGAATATAAGGGCCTTGTGTTCTGGGTGGAACCTTGAGCATGACCCGAAAGAAATAGCTCATGAAAGTGGCTTACCATCGATGAAGAACCTGTTGTGGTTGTATATTTTAGAATGCTACACTAGGGGTTCGTTAACCTGAAAAACAACTACTGGTACTTTCGTGAGCCAAAAGAATAAATCGTGGATATATATTGTGACCAAATGGAATTGAAAAATGAGAATTGGTTTTGGAATGGAAATGGTTTTCGAAATACAAAAGTATTTTGAACAAATGGAAAAAGTTTGGTAAATATGAAGGTAAGTATGATATTCTCATAAAGTCCACACATGTTTTGGAATTATTATTTATAGTGTTTTATAACTGAGATGAGAAAATTGTGTTATTTACATATTCCATGTATCCCAGTATTATTGTTAATTAGTAAAGGTTATATTATTCCTACACGAGCAATTCAAAGCTCACTAATTGCTTCTTACGAAGCAGATTGTAGATTTAATGTGGAGTACAGGCTTGACTGGGTATAATCATTCGCTTGAGGATTGATGGGACATCTTTATGGTAGATTCGGCATTATTACGAGATATGTATTTATATTAATATATTCCTAGATTCTTGGGATTCATCACTGTATGAATTGCCGGTGTTGTTGGCATTATCATGATTTGTATTATTAGTTTATGTAAAGTGTTTGGGACATATTGTATATACATGTCATTTCATATTGTTAAATATATATTCTTTGACTCTCGTGGGGAAATATGGATGAGCAGAACAGTTTGTAGTTCCATCTTGACATATGTCAACCTATATGGAAGGGTTTATATGGATGTCAAGTTTGGGCATTTCATAATAGTATCAGAGCTCATTAGTAAATCCAAATGGGAATTCATTTATTTCAAATAGTGGATAGGTGAGACTTTAGAGATGGTGCATGCATCATGTTTATGTGCTGATGGGTATACATGCTAGGATTGGATTGGATTTCTGTTGATTTTATTAATAATTGAGCTGTTGGGCTCTGTGAATGTTTATTGGTTAAAGATTTTGTGTATTAGTACTTGATTTTTACATGAAGTTTGAAATTATAATAAGTAAAATTTCTGTAGTATGGATTCATACTATCTAAGGAGGTTCTGTCAAAAGAGATTAATATTTAAGCGTGTTCATTGTGACCCTCCAATCTTTCCTAGGAACTGACTTCGTAAAGTACTATTCATTTCTACAGTTAAATTTATCAAGGTAATATCGAAAAGTAGGGATTCTTTGTTAAAGAATTTTGAGATATTGTTATGGAAATAGCCTTGTAGTTGAATATTGTTTTACATCATGTCTAGGATGCTAAGTAAAATTATGTTCTCAGTAAAAGGTGTTATTCAGATGCTAAAATATATTGGTGTCAAGTTATGGAAAAGTCACTGGTTTGTTTTTGGTAAAGTCTCATTTTATTCATTGGTGGTATTTTGTGTTTTAATATAAGTAAAATATTTCTCAAGTTAATTAAAGAAAATGTGGATTTATGATGTCATAAAATTTCAGATAAACTTGGTTTGAATTAGTTGGTGCTTATTATAAGTTTAATAGTTTGTCAGGGATGATAAGATGAAAAGAGTTAGGAAGCATATAAGTCAAAGTAATATATAAATATGTGATTATTGTTGTCCCAAATATATAACCCTAGAGGGGGTGAATAGGATTTATGGCAAACTTTAGCAAATATTACCAAATAAAATTATGGTTCAATTAATTTCAGCAGAAGCAAATAAACATAAGCAATTAATTGAAACAATAGAGAGAGACATCAAACACGGCGATTTAACGAGGTTCGGACTCTGCCTACTCCTCACCTTAAGCACTCAGCCCAAGGATTCTACAATCTACTAAGGATTAACTCCTTCAAGGTGGAAAAACATTTACACAGTCTTCTTAATCACAGGTGGAAGACTCTCACCTAAGCTCACAAAGAACTTTCTCAAGAGCTCGCAAAGAACTCACAATGGTGCTCACAATGGACACACTCAAGTGCTCACAAAGAACACTCAATACAATCTCACAAGAGTTGGTTGTGTACAATAAATGCTTCAACAAACTGATTTACACAAGTATAAAGCTCAACTAATAACTTCTCAAATTATTAACAAGTATAGCTCAAGTATTTGTAAGAGAAAGCTTTGAATGATGGATGCTTGCAATGAATGATATTAACTAGAGTTGGATTGATAGCAATAAATGAGAAGCAAACCTCTATTTATATTGGATTAGGTTTGAAATGGCCGTTTGAACCACCCTTGAATCTCATTAGAGAAGAGGGGAACAACAAGCCACAATAAATGCTTCATTTGCTCAAAGAGGAAAGAGCCGTTTTGTATTTGCAGAAGCCTTAGTTGGCTATACAAAGGGTGTTAGTTGACTAGCCATTTAAAATTTCAAAGCAAATGAGTTCCCGGGCTCGGTTAGTCGACTAGGCAAAGAGTGCTAGTCGACTAGCTAAGTTAAAAACAGTTTAGAAAATTTTCCGAGCACGGTTAGTCGACTAGACTAATGGGTTAGTCGACTAACTCTTCTGCATTTTAAAACTTTAGCTACTGCATCCCTCTTAGTCGACTGGATAAGGGAGTTAGTCGACTCGAAGACCACTTAGTCGACTACTCTATATGTTTAGTCAACTAGGCTCCGAATTTTCAAGAACTTAGCTACTGGATCATGTTTAGTCGACTAGACTAAGTGGGTTAGTCGACTAGACATACTGTTGAGCTAATTACTTGATATTCTTAAGTCCAAATCAACATGTAACATTTAAAGTAGTTAACTAAACATTCAAAAGTATTTTTTATTAAGTTACAAGGCTTTTTACAAGTTTTTCAAGAAAATATATGCTAATGCAATATGAGAAAATTTTTTGACTTGAGCTATGCAAGTTTAACCAATTGAGTTGCCTTACATATAACTCCTAAACATCTTGACTACAAAGGTATTCTTAAGTCCAAAATCAACATGTAACATTTAAAGTATGTCTTTGATTCTATGGAGACAAAAACACTTACCCATTTGTTAGTAACTAAAGTAATGTTTGTTGATCATCAAAATGTGGTCAATGAAATTAACTTTATGGCTAACAATCTTCTCCTTTTTGATGATGACAAACTATTACTTTGAAATAACAATAAAAGATATTTAGACTAAATAAGAGAGCATAAGCTCCCCCTCAATTTTGCACAACAAGCAATGGTTAATCAACATATCATATATGGCAATCAAAGTCTTTCTCCCCCTTTGTCATCAACAAAAATAAAGAGAGAACATATAAAAGATATAAGCACAATTACAATTACAGTGGTCTAATCATACAAAGTTCACACCGGATTGTACAAAAACGATCATCTTGAAGAGGTTTCATGAAGATGTCCGCCAATTAGAGGTCCGTGCTTACAAATTCTAGTTCAACATCTCCCCTTTGCACATGATCACGAATAAAATGGTGCCTAATTTCAATGTGTTTGGTACGTGAGTGTAAACAAGGATTTTTAGAAATATTAATAGCACTAGTATTATCACAACGAATTGAAATGTGATTGAATGTGATCCTATAGTCTTCAAGTTGTTGCTTCATGTATAGAACTTGAGCACAATAACTTCCCGCAGCAACATATTCGGATTCGGTGGTGGAAAGAGCAACTGAAATTCGTTTCTTACTAAACCAAGAAACAAGCGAGTGACCAAAAAAATGACAAGTGTCACTAGTGCTCTTCCTATCAATCTTATAACCGGAAAAATCTGCATCCAAATAACTAACAATATTAAAAGAAGCATGCTTAGGATATAACAAGCCTAAATCATGAGTTCCAACAAAATATTTAAATATGCGCTGAACGGCTAGTAAATGGGACTCCATGGGATTAGCTTGAAATCTAGCACATAAGCATACAATAAACATGACATCAGGTCTACTAGCGGTTAAGTAAAGAAAACTACCAATCATACCTCTATACAATTTTTGGTCAACTTTCTTACCATTTTCATCAATGTCAAGCTTAGTTGAAGGACTCATTGGAGTAGGACTAAACTTCACACCTTTCATGCTAAATTTCTTGAGCATGTCCTTCACAGACTTGGCTTGATTGATCAAAATACTTTCTTTGGTTTGCTTGATTTGTAGGCCAAGAAAGAATGTTAATTCTCCCATCATGCTCATTTCAAATTCCTCTTGCATGAATTTAGTAAACTCTTGATAAAGAAAATCATTAGTAGCACCAAAAATAATATCATCAACATAAATTTGAACAATTAGCATATCATTTTCTTTAAGCTTTATGAAAAGTGCAGTGTCAATTTTGCCTCTAATGAAAACATTTGAGAGCAAAAAGCTTCATACCATGCTCTAGGAGCTTGTTTTAAACCATAAAGAGCTTTTGAAAGTTTGTACACGTGGTTAGGAAGAGTGCTATTTTCAAAATCGGGAGGTTGTTTAACATAAACTTCCTCCGGGATATATCTATTTAGAAATGCACTTTTCACATTCATTTGATACAACTTGAAATTCTTAAAACTAGCAAAAGCAAGGAGCATGTGAATAGCTTCAAGTCTAGCAACCGGTGCATATGTTTCATCATAATCAATACCTTCTTGTTGATTATAGTCCTGTGCAACAAGTCTTGCCTTATTACTAATTACATTACCATCTTCATCCTTTTTGTTTCTAAAAACTCATTTTGTACCAATGATGGAATGATCATTAGGCTTAGGCACTAATTCCCAAACTTGATTTCTTTCAAATTGATTTAATTCTTATTGCATGACCATAATCCAATTTTCATCATTTTTTACTTCACTAAAATGTTTAGGTCAATTTGAGAAACGAATGCAATGTTGCCACACCCATTTCTAAGATTACATCGAGTGCTTACCCTTTGAGATGGATTACCTATAATTTGCTCAATTGGATGATTTCTTACAAATTTCCAAGCTTTAGGTAATTCATGAGTCTCTTCTTGTAGAGCTTCATCTTCCTTGGGCAATGACTCCTTTGATGTATATTTTAGCTCTTCTTTTAATGAGTCATTTGGGATTGGATCATTGACTCATTCTTCCATTGGAGGGATAGGCCTAGATACATCATCTTCATACACAATATTCTTAGAAGTAAAAGGATTAGCTTCTACAACATGAATGGATTCTTGAACCGTTTGAATATGTTTATTGTATACTCTATAAGCTTTACTATTCATAGAATATCTAATAAACACACCTTCATCGGATTTAGCATCAAATTTAGATAACTGTTCTATCATTCAAAATGAAGCATTTACAACCAAAAACTTTAAAATAACCAATGTTTGGTTTTCGACCCTTCCAAAGCTTATATGGAGTTTTGAACAAATTAGGCCTAATAATCACTCTATTTACCACATAACATGCGGTGTTAACCGCTTCCGCCCAAAATGATTCAGGAAAATTATGTTCATTCATCATAGTTCTAGCCAACTTTTTTAATGAACGATTCTTCTTTTCAACTATCCCATTTTGTTGAGGATTTTTGGGAGCCAAAAAGTTATGTGAATAACCTTTTTTGTCACAAAAATTTTCAAAGTCTTGGTTATTAAACTCTCTACATTTATCAATTCTCACATGAGTAATTGAATGGCCTTGAATGTTTTCAAGCTTTTTATAAAGTTTTATAAATAAGCCACTAGCTTCACTCTTTTGAGCAAGAAATAGAACTCATGTATACCTTGAAAAATCATCAACAATGACAAAGGAATAGAGTTTACCACCAAAACTTTCTACATCATTTAGTCCAAACAAATCAAGATGTAGCAACTCCAAAGGTCTAGATGTAGAAATGAAATCTTTGGTTTTGAAATTTGTTCTAGTTTGTTTTTCAAGTTGGCAAGCATCACAAACTTTATCTTTTGTAAAATTAGTTTTGGGCAAGCCACTAACCAATTCATTTTTAGAAAAATTATGCAATAAATCCATACTAGCATGCCCAAGTCTTCTATGCCATAACCAACTTGTTTCTTGCAAAGCGGCAAGAAACAAGTTACATCTTGAAGTGCTAATTCATCAAAATCAATTGTGTATACATTTTTAAAACGTTTTGCAACAAAAATATTATTTTGGTTTTCATCAAGCACATTACAAGAATATGAGGTAAAATTAACAAAATATCCATTATCACATAATTGACTAATGTTAAGCAAGTTATGTTTCAAACCATTAACTAGTAATACATTATCAATAGTGATAGAGGAACTTCCAATTTTACCTTTACCTATGATTTTACCCTTGGCATCATCTCCAAAAGTGAATGAGCAATCTAAAAGAACAGCAATAGTATATCTGAAGCAATAGATGTGTGTGTGTGTGTGTGTGTGTGTGTGTGTATAGGCGGTGGCGAGGTTGGACGATATGCAGAGAGGGTTGAGGTAGCGAAGATAATGGCACAATATGGGATAGAGCCACATGAATCTGGGTAAGTGGTGTACGCTCTTAGAAAGAAGCCCAAGCATGGTTTGATTTCATTTGATTTTAAAATGATTTTACTCCCATGTGGTCTCTGACCACATATGGCTACTACACCGTGTTTATACTTTAACCAAATGAAATATATATATATATAGGGCAATTTCCACGAATAATCCTAAGTTTTCAAAATATTACGGCTACGAACTCGATCCAAAACATATTACAGCTATACACCTATTACTGTTTTTTTGGACGAAATTACCTAAAATTGAAGTTTGACCAATTTGTACAGGATCCCCAATTTTATGTATAATCCCCAAAAATAAACAGAATCCCCAATACTCAATTTATCTAATAATTACCAATATTATACATAACCCCCAATTCCCAAATTTATGAACAATTCCTAAAAATGTTAAGAATCTTCAATCCCTTATATGTCACGTCAACATTTAATGCTGGTCATTCAATGTACCCTGAATTTTTAATTACAAAAAATTATTACACATAATCACCAATTTAACACGTAATCCCCAATTTTATAAGCAATCCCCAATTTTTTACGGAAAAATGATCAATAGACCCCTGATTATGGTCTTTTTTATCACCAAGTCCAATGGATAAGATTTTATACTAATAGGCCCCTCCAGGTCAAATCTGAAGTCAACTAATAAGAATAGATTGTCTATGATACTCTTTCCTTATTTTAAGCTTGATTTTAGTTTAAATATTATTACATGATTTATTGTGATTAGATAATTTAATATTTGAATAACAACTCTTATAGATTAGGTAAGTGTGATTTAGGTAATGTTTTATTTTTATTTTTTTGAATTTGAATTGTGATCATGATTAAGATATACATGAAGCTATACACCAGAGAGTCATGCAACACCAAAAAGAATGATGGAAGAAAATATAAAGGCATAGCTGCACACGGAGACATTCATGAATAGCTATTTAACAGAGAGTCATGACTCACCAAAAAAAAAAAAATTCAATAATTTTTGGTTACTTTGATTTGATGCAAAAATAAATAAATAAAATAAAAATAAAAAATCATAGAGAGTCCCGACTCTAAACCCATAAAACACCCAAACAATATGATCTTTGCCCATCCAAAACCAAATATATACAGTCCATATCAATAGAGAGTTCTGATTCAACGATCTTTACCCATAAAAATATGATCTTTATGGAAATTAAAAGGAAAAAAAAAAAACAGAGTCATGACTCTAAACCTATAAAACACCCAAACAATATGATTTTTGCTCATCCAAAACCAAATATATACAGTCCATGTCAATAAAGAGTCCTCACTCAACAATCTCAGCCCATAAAAATATGATCTTTATAGAAATTGGAAAAAAAAAACAGAGAGTCATCGTCCTGAAGACGATCATGTTGCTCTGACCTTGTGCATACACTGTGACAGAGAGCCTATGTTTAAGTTCCCACGCCATAAATCCATGGCAATGTGGGAATATGAGATTATGTGGTGAGGACAAGGAAGCTGATGACCAGTAGAGAGGTTAAAAAGAAACTGGAAGGAGCATAATTAAAGTAGATTGGCAGAATTGGGGAGTTTGTTAGTGGTATAAAGTCTCATACTCAAAGTGAGGGACTAAAATCGATTGCCTGAAACGTATTGATAATGGTGATATTTGTAGCAGAAGCTCTAAGAAGTTTGCCTTCGGATGCTAAAAAGGCATAAAAATATGGTCTTTAGGAAAATTGAAAGGAAAAAAAAAAAAAACAGAGTCACTACTCTAAACCCATAAAACACCCAAACAATATGATTTTTGCCCATCCAAAACCAAATATATACGGTCCATATCAACAGAGAGTCCTAACTCAACAATCTCTGTCCATAAAAATTTGATCTTTATGGAAATTTAAAAAAAAAAAAAAAAAAAACCAGAGAGTCATGACTCTCTATTGGTTTTCTTCATCAAAGTCCATAAAAATTTGATCTTTAATAGAAGTAAAGAGGAAGAACAAAACAGAGAGGGTCGTGACTCTCTACCCATGGTCAATAACAGTTTGTATCATCCAAATAATCAAAAAAATCCTAATGATCCACAAAAATAGGTATGTAATATGCTTTCTTATTGAATTTCTTCTTCGTCGCCGGCATTTTTCTGGAACTCATATCTGAGAAGATGGTCAGAGAACAACTCAGTAGTATGGCTCCCCGCTTTCACGGTTCTCTACTCGGTTTGATGCTTCACCGACTCGTCGTTCTCAAGTCAAAAAATCACGTTAACAAAGTCTGAGTCCGTGTATTCAGTAGACATCCCAAATTCCCTATATTTGCGGCGTGTTTGGGGTATCTACTAATATTTTGTAACTGAGATTTTGCTTAAATGCCCCGCGCGCCTCATTTGTATAAGAGATTTTGTTTAAAATAAAAGGGTATTTTTGTACATTTCAATCAAATTTCTCATATACAAGTATCATCAAAAAAGGTAAGGGCTTATTGGTATAGCACTCTTATACCAAGGGCCTATTGGTATAAAACCCAATTTTTTACAGAGTCCCCAATACCCAATTGTTGACGGAATACCTAATTTATTACAAAATCCCCAATACCCATATTTGCACAGTATCCCCATGTGTACACATAATCCCCAAAATTAAACACAATCCCCAATCCCCAAATTTATACACAATCCCCAATTCCAATATGTCACATCATACATGTCATTCAATGTCCCCCCTATATTTAACACATGATACCCAATTTATCACATAATCCCCAACCTTCAAGATAATATAGAATCCCCAATTTTATACATAATCCCCTATTACCAACCTTAAGTTGTCACATCATGCATTCCAATCAATCACATTAAATTTGACCAATCAATATTATAATAATTTTCTTAAGTATCATTAGAATACATAATTAAGTTTAGTAAGTTTAAATAAAACGTTTGTTTTAGTTAAATTAAGTTGTTAATTAAGTATCATTAGAATACATAATTAAGTTTAGTAATTTTCTTAAGTATCATTATATTACATAATTAAGTTTAGTAAATTTAACTAAAACGTTTGTTTTAGTTAAATTAAGTTGTTAATTAAGTATCATTAGAATACATAATTAAGTTTAGTAATTTTCTTAAGTATCAATAGAATACACAATTAAGTTTAGTAAGTTTAACTAAAACGTTTGTTTTAGTTAAATGAAGTTTCTATTAAGTATCATTAGAATACATAATTAAGTTTAGTAAGTTTAACTAAAACGTTTGTTTTAGTTAAATGAAGTTGTTAATTAAGTATCATTAGAATACATAATTATTTTCTTAAGTATCATTAGAATACATAATTAAGTTTAGTAAGTTTAATTAAGTTTTCTTAATTAGAGTAGACCAGATTTGATTGATTTGGTGTTCTTAATTGGAAAGCGCAAACTGATTTGACTTGCATTCATTATGATGTTTTATTATTGGGGATTGGGGATTGGTGATTGGTGATTATTTGTAAATCTGGTGATTCTTTATATTATTGGGGATTTGGAAGTATACACAAATTGGAGATTGTGTTGATTGTTGGGGACTCTTCAATTGTTTTTAAGAAAACCGTACCAAATTTTGAACATTTCAATGGTAAATTGTAATTACCCATATGAGTGGAGGGTATTTATGTTCTAAAAAAATATTTTCGTAGTTTGTTTTGAATCGGGTTCGTAGCCGTAATATTTTAGAAACTTAGGATTATTCATGGAAATTGCCCTATATAATATGTATTATGGTACTATATATATATATATGAGACAGATTCTCCTTACACCCTATTTTGACACCTATGTATACACCCCGTTTTCAAATACCATTGTGAATAGAAAATTTTGAGAAACCGACCGTTAGATTAGATGCCTATCTTATGTTTGTCATGTATGAAAAAAATTGGAGTGATCCAACGGTTAGTTTTTAAAAAATATCAATTTGAAGAACTATTATTATTTTTATTAATTAAAAACATAACAATTTTTTATAGTGACATTTCTTAAAATCTAACCGTTGGATCACTATGATTTTTGGTACATATGATATGCATAAGAAATGTATTGAATCCAACGGTCGGTTTGTCAAAATATCTATCATAGATAGTGTTTTGAACACGAAGTGTAAACATAGGTGTCGAAATAGGGTGTAAGGGGAACTTGACCCTTTATATATATATATATTATTTGATATTATATATAAAGGTGGGATTGGGATTCGGGTATGATATAAATGATCTATATTATATAAATTATATTTTATATATACCTATTCTATATATAAAGGTGGGATGTGGGGGCATTTTCGGTGGTGGATTAATAATCCCATGTGAGTTTGTCTTTTGGCATTACTAATGGATTTAAAAAAATTATTGACCACATGCTTGCTGACTTGAGAAACTTTGAAGTGAAGTTTATGTTTATCAATACTAGTTGGCTTTTGGTTTAATTAAAATAATTGATGGTGTTTAGAGATTGGAGCTCACCAAGTTTATTTATTTTTATATTGAATTGTAGAAAAATAATTATATACCCCGGAGGATTTCATGGTTCGATTTATATTATTTTATTATGTGACATATGACTTGAATTTATATAAATATATATGTATAAATATATATTAATTGTGAAAATTGTGGAGGTTGTACAAATGAATTCTTTTATTATTGTGGTTAATATATATAAATTTATTATTTTCCAAATTTTGAGTTTTTGAGAAATAATTAAAAATCATAAAGATTTGATTATGAGGATTTGGGTATTTAAAGTTGGGGTTAGACCGATTAAGGGTCCAAGTTGTTTTATTTTGGGATTTTTAGATCTTTTGTGCTTTCTTTTAAATTTTCCTTGCATAAATTATTATTTCCAGATTTGGAAGGTTCTTGGAATGATCATTTATATTGGGTGTATTGAGCATTGCATTTGAAAGGCTCGTGGAACCATATGGATTGAAAAACACTACGGAATTTGAGGTAGGAATACGTAACCTTGTACCTATTGATAATGATGGGATATTTCCGATTGCTTTATAAATGATATAACTCACATGTCATTTTAAACATCATTGTTTATTATACTGAAAAATGGATACATGGAATATACTAGGGGTGATCATCAGTCGATTCGGCCGGTTTTGGAAGCACTTTTTGGGCTGAATCGGACACCCTCAGTTTGGGAAAATGGCACACCAAAACTGACCATAAAAGACATCAAACCATGAGTCATCGGCTCAGCTCGGTGCAATTTTTTCAGTCTCTGTACTCGGTTTGAGCTTATACTAAAAGTATGGAAATTTTGTTATTGAAATTCTCGGGCCAGACGACATAAACAAGGAGCATATGATGTAATTCAAATGACACCCTAACAAGAGACGGAACCAGCTTGATAAAAGACTCATGGATAAAAAGAGGCTAAGCATGACAAATGCAGTTCACGAACCTTCAATCCAAGACTCCTATATTTTATCGAGCTTTTCGGCCTTGATGACAGGATTGGCTTTGGCTGAGGAAGGACTTTTATAGGCCCGAGGATTTTGTTGCTGGTGATATAGTTTGGGCAAAATCTGGAAGGAGATACCCAGCTTGGCCTACCATTGTGATTGACCCAATATTGTAAGCTCCTGAAACTGTTCAAAGTTCATGTGTTCCTGGTGCTATTTGTGTGATGTATTTTGGGTATTCAAAAAATGGAAAACAAATGGTGATTTATCTCTCTATTTCATTTTCTTTATATGGTTTTCCTTATTTAACTCCATCTTCATTATTTTCACTTGAGTTGATGAGCAGCAATCCCCGACAACTGTGTTTGTCGGAGTAGAGATGCGCAGCACAGAAAAGGTTTCCACACCGACAATTGAACCCTGCTAAACCAACATGCTTTCTGCAAGTACTGCACCTATTTGGACTCTCATTCACCTTCTCCTCTCCGTTCTCATTCAAAGCTGAAGCAGAAGAAGCCTATGTTGAAATGATCATAGACTCAACTTGAAGCCAGAAGTCCGAAAGGCATGAATATATTTTAAAAATTGAAATGAGGTATAACTTTCGGTCGGTTCGGTGACCATTGGTGCAGAAAATGTCATACCGTGCACCGGCCGAATTTCACCGGTTTTGTATGTTTGAAAACCAAACTGACCAATTGCTTTTCTAAAACCGTTCAACTTCGGTCTAAATGGTGCGGTTCGGTTCAGTCAGTCGATTTTGGTCAGTTTTTTACCACCCCTAGAATATACTGCTTTGTAAATTGTTGAATTGTGTGGCACGTTTATGAAAATCAAGGCATGGTGTTGAAAGGTTTCAACAACTTATTTTCATTGTTGGGTAAACTATCTTGATACGGAATATACATATTCATAAACATGGGAATAAGCTCTTTATTTCATTATTTCAAAGAAAATATTAAAAGGGCATATATTAACACTATTTGTATAAATAAAATAGAGACACCTAGTTTTATAATTATATGCCTAATTTTATGAACTGACTTATAAAGGTTAAGAGATATTTAAAATAGCTATTCCTTTGATTTTACTAAAATGAAAGTTGGGAAACAGAAATGATATTTATAAACAATGGTGCAGGAATGTATTTTTGGAAATGTGATAGTCTTGTGAATTGTTTTATATGTATTTGTATATAGCATTACTCGTGGAATCGGTACACACCAACATAGTGGAAGCCCTAGATTAATGCCGGCCAACTAGTAGGAGATTTGGAATAGCAAGTGGGTGCACATGGGGACGGTTGGAGGCAATAACAATGATAAGTGAACAATATCTTTTTGGGAAAATTATCCAAAAGTCCCATTGTGAGTTCTTTTTTACCCAAAAGTCTCGTCATCTTTTCACTTTATCCAAAAGTCTAAATTTAAATTTTATTTTTCCCAAAAGTCCAAAAAACTTATCTATGCATCAGTTTTCAAGCACTTTCAAAAAACTGATTTATGCATCAGTTTTCTACAAAATGATCAATTTCTGAAAAATCGAAGAACAAATTGATGTGTTTCTTATTAAAAAGGATTCTCGAGTGAAGTGAAAAGATGGCGGAATTTTTTTGTAAACAAAACTTATAAATAGGACCTATGGGTAAATACTCCTATTTTTTTTCTAAATTTATATTCATGACCTTATGTTAAAAAATAAAAAAATTAATAATAATAATAATAAGGGACACAAGACATAAGATTTGAAATTACCTTTTTCTCATTTTAAAATTTGTGACCTTGGAGAAAAAAATAAAAATAAAAATAAAAAGCATTTGCTACGTTCAAAGTATGTTAGCAGACACTCCCCAAAAGACAAAGCACTTTTGGACAAGCGTGGACGGTGGACGGCGGCCAGCAAAGCACTCAACCTTCCGCTTCTAGAGTTCCACCTTCCTAATGCCAAATCTCAATGATTTTTATTTGGGAAAAATAACATTTTAGCAACTTCAAATATTAATGTGGTTTCAAAATTTTAGTTTTCTTTGATTTATTCTAAATTTTTTAAAAGTTGTATCATTGTGGGACATTAGCCAATAGAATTAAAATTGACGACTATTAATTGGATTGTTGACGGAATTAATTAACACTAATTGATTGACAATCCAGTAATTAGCCATTAATTTTAACAGACGGAATATTAATCTTATACCGTCAGTTAATGTCATACATTGCTACAATTTTTTAAAAATTTAGACTAAATTGAGCAAAAGTAAAATATAAGGACCATATTGGTATTAATCCCAAAGTTGAAGGTATTAAAATGATTTTTTTTTTTTTTTTTTGGTTATATACCCACAAGTCTAATATAGGCGCTTTATATCATGAAATTTAAGAGTGTTTTCAATATAATAAATGAAGAAGGAAATTTGAAAATATTAAGAATCTTAAAGTGTAAAATTGAATCCCATGATATAAAGCTCTAAATCCAACGACTTCTGATAGTAACTTGTAAGAGCATCTCCAATGGAGAGTTCTTACTTAGATCTTCCATTTTCAAATTTATGAGCGCTACAATGCCAAAATGGGAACTTTTTTTAATAATTGGTACTATTGTACTCCAATGGTGAATTTTGTTTAATGGTAACAAAATTTGTGCACCAAAGTCACTGCCAATTGTAGAAGCAGCAATAGGCTTCTTATTTTCACAATTTCCATAATGCAGATGGGTAGACAATGTGCATATCATGGAAACTTTGACCACTTCTAACTTTCCTTTCTCTTTGAATATTTATTTATTTTATTTTTTTTGAATTAAGAGACTCAAACTAGCTTCTTTTCTGTGTATGTGTGTGTTAAGAGACTCAAGTGTTCATTGCTCTCATCCAATAAGCAATTTTTTTTATTTTTATATATAATATCAGAATATCAATTACGACAAATACACTTTTTGGATAGACTTTCACTTTCTATTTTATCTCCTCTCTTTTTTCTCTTTTTTTCCTTGCCTGGCCAACTCTAACCCCTTTTCTAGGGAGGGGGTGCGATCTTGCAAATAACATACATGATATATTATATGATACATATAGCATATAAGTAATACTATAAGAACTTTTGAAAAGCCAGGGTTTGCCATGGCAACCCTTGACATATTGCTAGCTCTGCCCCTGGTCTTACTGTGTATAATTTGACGAGTAGAAGATCAAGTATGCTTAATATATATATATATATATATATGTGTGTGTGTGTGTGTTTTGTGTCAGCGTGAAGGAAATGGTCAATCATATTTTTATCAATTGTCTTTACATTAAGAGTTTTGAGCCTTTCTCTTTTTGTTATCAAGCTCCAAATTCGAATAATCCAATTTTTGAGGCACGACCTAAAAATTCAATACCCATATAAAATAAAATAAATCAAAATATAACTAAGGGCAATTTCCATGAATAATCCTAAGTTTCCAAAATATTACGGCTACGAACCCGATCCAAAACATATTACGAAAATATTTTTTTAGGACATAAATACCCTCCTCCACTCATATGGGTAATTACAATTTGACCATTGAAATGGTCAAAATTTGGTACAGTTTTCTTAAAAAAATTGAAGAGTCCCCAATAATCAACACAATCCATAATTTTGTGTATAATCAACAATCCCCAATAATACAAAGAATCACCAGAATTACAAATAATTATCAAGGATAGGGCTATAAACAGCACACCATGTTATTAAAGGCAACCCATTTAAAATTTTCATTGGATCTATTTTACCATTGTCTAACTACAGCCCACTAATTTTTAGGCAACCCATTACTATACAAAACAAAAGTTTTAAAATACCATAAAAGCCCCAAGTCTAAATACAAGACACAATTCTATTTGCAACCCATTACCCCCAACACTAAACCTAAAACATATAACTCCAACATTTTCATTTTAGATTTGTTTGTATATCATTGGTAAATATCATATTTGGAATAAACTTACTTTAAAACATGAAAAGTAGCGTTTTATAACCATTATGATATAATGGTGTTACCAAAAAACCTCTATTTCAATCGGAAAATTGAAGAAAAAAAAAAAAAAACTATGTTCATGTTCGCATTCGGATTGGTAAATCCGAATATTAAGCTTTAGTATTCAGTAAGCCAATACCGAATATGAAACATTATATTCCACTCCAAAAAATCGAATGTAATTTGCAGTCTTCCTAAAGCTAATGTCGAATATGTAATTGCTGAATATTAAACCTACATATTTGGCATTAGCTTACCGAATACTAAAACTTTATATTCGTTATTGACTTACCGAATATTAAAGCTTCATATTCGGATGTACCAGTCCGAATGCGAACACGAGCACTGTTTTTTTTTTTTTTTTTTAAATTTTCCGATCAAAATAAAGGTATTTTTCGTAACACCATCATCCTATAACGGTTATTAAACGCTACTTTTCATGAAGTAAGTTTATTCCAAATATAATGTTTACCAATAATATACAAACAAACATAAAACAAAAGTATTGGGGGTAATATGTTTTAGGTTTGGCGTTGGGATAATATGGTGTTGGGGGTAATATGAGTTGCTAATAGTATTTCTGTTATGTAATGGGTTGTATTTAATAAAGGGGTAAATGGGTATATTAATTAAATTTTTATTGTGCTGCATTTAGTAAAAGATGTTCTATATATAGCCCCACCCAATTATCAATCCCCTATATTACTAAGAATACCCAATTTTGTTAAGAATCCCCAATCTCCAATAATAAAACATCATAATGAATGCAAGTCAAATCAATTTGTGCTTTCCAAGAACACCAAATCAATCAAATCTAGCCTACTCTAATTAAGAAAACTTAATTAACAACTTAATTAAATTAAGCTCCTAAACGTTTTAGTTAAACTTACTAAACTTAATTATGAATTCTAATGATACTTAAAAAAATTATTATAATATTGATTGGTCAAATATAATGTGATTGATTGGAATGCATGATGTGACAACTTAAGGTTGATAATAGGGGATTATGTATAAAATTGGAGATTTCATATTATATTGAAGGTTTGGGATGATGTGATAAATTAGATATCATGTGTTAAATATAGGGGGACATTGAATGGCATGCATGATGTGACATATTGGAATTAGGGATTATTTAAAAAGTTGGGAATTGTGTATAAATTTGGGGATTGGGGATTGTGTCTAATTTTGGAGATTATGTGTACACATGGGGATACTATGCAAATATGGGTATTGGGAATTTTGTGATAAATTGGGTATTCCGTCAGCAATTGGGTATTGGGGACTCTGTAAAAAATTGGGAATTACTTATAAAATTGGTGATTATGTATAATAATTTATTGTAATTAAAAATTCGAAGGACATTAAATGACCAGCATTAAATGTTGACGTGACATATAGGGGATTGGGGATTCTTAACAATATTGGAAATTGTTCATAAATTTAGGAATTGAGGGTTATGTATAATATTGGTAATTATTAGATAAATTGGGGATTAAGGATTCTGTTTATTTTTGGGGATTATACATAGAGCTGGAGATCTTGTACGAATTGGTCAAACTTCAATTTTAAGGGTAATTTCGTCTAAAAAAACAGTAATAGGTGTATAGCCATAATATGTTTTGGATCGGGTTCGTAGCCATAATATTTTGGAAACTTAGGATTATTCATGGAAATTGCCCTATAACTAAATCACTTCTAGTATGAAAATTTTAGTAATATATATATCAAAAATTCATTTGTACATAATTCTAAAGAAATACCTGAATAGGTACTACTTTAAAAATAATTTTAAACAAAGATGATAATGTGGAAATATTTTTATCAAATATAACTAAATCACTTTCTATGATTTTCTTTTTTTTTTTTAATAAGAAAAAGATCGTATCCTTTTGGGTTCCTGCGTCCATCATTAGTCATTTGACAATATAATAATGTGGAAAGTGTTTTTATAAAGTGTTGTCATTGTGGACTCTTGTCATTTAACCATCATTTTGACATGCATTTTTCAACCTTTTCTCCTTTTCCATCTTCTCATGATAAAAACAAAGAAAACCCACTCGTCAACCATGAAGAGCACATCATCATATATTACCAAAAAATCAATCCTATATTCGATTCTCTTTTGATGGGTCCCATAATTACCAAGCTAGTGGGTCTCAATTCTCTTCTTGATTTGTTTGAAAAATGTAGAAAGATTTTGGAAAGTTCAACAAATTAAACAACAACAAAATCATTATTGGAAAGAATCAACATCCGCCTACAAACACACTAATTGAAATTTGTTAACGTGCAAGAAAAGATTACTTCTATCTATTTTTGTTTTGGAAGAACTGATAGATAATTACGGTATACATATTTTTTAAAAAAATTAATTAATTAATCATTGAATTAGATACTATACTTATACATGTTACGCATGTCAAAAAATTACAGTAATCCAATGGTTAGTTTTTTAGAAATATCACTGAGACAA
>JAESVK010000346.1:185520-199726 GCA_017140935.1 Hamamelis virginiana | reverse complement strand
AAGTAAAGGAGAATTGTTTTGTAAGGGTCCCAAATGGTGTCAGACATGAGCAGATATGGGTGTTGTTTCAACAAATGTTTTAACACTTCAGGCACTGACAGAGAAATGTCCTAAATATCATAGATTTTTTATTTCTGTTTGTGGAGAAATTCTGATTTGTTGTGATCTCAAGCATGAGTTATTACTTTTTACCTTTTTCAGGTACATTAACCTTTTACCTTTTAGAGCTAGGAGATGTGTATGGCTCACTTATTTTCAAATTTTCATCTTTTGAGTTAATATATAACGAACAAGCGGTTGAACATAATTGGTTGTATGTTCATTATTGTCAGGTATTCTTTGACTATGATGACCAAATGAAGATTCCTTACTTTAGAGATCAAATAGAACGCCTAACAAAAGAGGCAGTGAAGTTGAGGTATTCTAATTTTTTCTTTTGTTAACCCACATTGAATCTTTTCTCTTCATATATGTAACCTTACATTTACACCTTTTCTGTGCTTTTGGTATTTTCTGCTGCAGAAGTTTTGAGTTTTCCTTTTGCCGGTTTTCCCACTCGTTCATGTTATTAGTTAATACTTTACTCGCGCACGCTTGAAAGTGATCTAGAATTGAGTGATCATCCCCCGAGTAAATCGTAGATGCGAGCTTTTTTACACAATCAGTTAAAGAGATAGTACCTTTTCTGGGGCATGTTAAAAGCAAAAGAGTTGCTACATATCAGATGAGTAATAAATTACACAATAATAATTGTAACATTCATCTCTGCAAAGTAATGGCAAGGAATATTATTGAAAAATGGAACACAAATAATATAGTAATAATAAACTCTAGTCAACCCACCCACCCACCCACCCCGAAATAAAGAAAAAAGAAAAAATCTTATTTAAATCAAAACATAAGTTGGGAAAAGAGTCTTAATTGAACAGCACCAAAGCAACACTTTTAGTAGTAAGGTTGACTGTATTAGTAAAATGAAATAAAATTAATATACTTGGTAAGAGAAAAGTAGGTCATGAGTTACCTACATCGTGCTCTCAAGATCTGGCTCCGTTGCTTTCTCTTTTCGCATCAGAAGATTTGAATGCTATGTCTTACTGCCACGAAGATGGACAACAAATTGAAAGTTGTGGATAATATTGAAAACTATCTTCAAGAGAAAAGAACAATCTCTTATTCAAAAGTATATTCAATAAGATTACAAACCTAGAATTTATAGAGAAGCTATTACAAAATAATGGAAAGTCAATTCTACAAAATATAGCAACCTAAGAAAAATGGAAACTAATAAACTATGGAAACTAAGAAACATGGAAACTCTTAATACATGGAAACTAATAATTATGGAAACTAAAATATAGCCAAATACTATGTACAGCTCACACCCCCCCTCAAACTCATGATGATAGCGCAGAGAGCATCGAGAGTTTGTCAAGTAAGAAACGAAACCGAGCAGATGTGTGAGTCTTAGTAAAGAAATCGGCCAGCTAGAGAGCGGAGGAGACATGAAAAAGTTTAATAGTCCCAGCTTGAACATGCTGACGGATAAAATGGCAGTCGATTTCAATATGTTTGGTACGCTCATGAAAGACTGTGTTGTGAGCAATCTGAATGGCACTTTGGCTATCACAATAGAGAGGTGTAGAAGGAGAGACAGAGACACCCAAGTCAGAAAGCAACCATCGAAGCCATATCACCTCAGCGGTGACCTGAGCCATAGCACGATATTCAGCCTCGGCAGTAGAACGAGCAACCACAGTCTGCTTCTTGCTCTTCCAGGAGATAAGAGAATCACCGAGAAAGACACAGAAGCCAGAAGTGGATTTGCGATCATTAACATCACCAGCCCAATCAGAATCAGCATAAGCGCTCAACTCAAGTGTAGAAGTAGACGATAAGTGCAAACTCTGAAAGATAGTGCCACGGATATAACGAAGAACACGCATGAGAGCACCCCAATGAATAGAACGAGGAGTAGAAACAAACTGACTGAGAATATGTACAGCATAAGCAATGTCAAGTCGAGTCACAGTGAGGTAGACTAAACTACCAACAAGCTCCCTATAAAGGGTAGGATCATCCAAAAGCACACCATCAGAAGTAGAAAATTTGGCATTCAACTCCATAGGAGTATCCACAAACTTAGAATCAGTCAATTGAGCCCGATGAATCAACTCATTAGCATACTTAGCCTGAGAGAGCAAATAACCAGAAGGAGGGGATGCAACTTCAATGCCCAAAAAATAACGAAGGGGTCCTAAGTGTTTCATCTCAAATTCAGCAAAAAGATGACGTTTAACCTCATCGATAGCATAAATATCAGAACCAGTAATGATCATATCATCCACATACAGAAGAATAACAACCAAACCAGTAGAAGTATGGCGAATAAATAAGGCAGAATCATAAGTACTCGGAGTGAAGCCGATTTGAGAGATAGTGGTCTGAAAACGATCGTACCAAGCACGTGGAGACTGCTTGAGACCATATAGAGCTCGACGAAGACGACACACTAGTCCCGATGCATGAGGAAGACCAGGGGGAGGACGCATATACACTTCCTCGGACAAAAATTCATTAAGAAAAGCATTTTTCACATCAAGCTGAAAAAGAGGCCAATGACGAACAGCTGCCACAGAAATCAGAGTACGAACAGTAGTCATCTTGGCAACAGGGGCAAATGTTTCCTCATAGTCAACACCATACTCTTGAGAAAAACCTTTGGCAACTAACCGAGCTTTGTATCTCTCTAAAGAGCCATCAGAATTTGTCTTGACCTTATACACCCATTTACATCCAACAAGATTCTTATCTGCAGGTAACGGAACCAAATCCCAAGTACCAGTCTTATGTAAAGCATCCAATTCAGTTTGCATAGCATCAATCCAATTAGGATCAGAACAAGCTTCCTTATAGGACCGAGGCTCAAAATAAGAATGTACAGAAGTGAGAAAACTCCGAAAAGAGAGAGAATAACAAGTATTAGAAAATCCAAGTCTTACAGGAGGGCGACGAAGGCGAGAGGACCGGCGTGTTGGCGGATCATCAGTATCCAAGTCAGCAGTTGGTAGAACATCAGAAAGGGCGTCGAGCGAGAGAGGAGGAGAAGAAGTCCGGCGAGAATAAACTATGGGAAAAGAAGGAAAGTCAGAATGAGAAGCATTAGACGAAACGGGAGGAACAGTAGAAGAATCCAAATCAGAGATATACTCATCTGGAGGAACAGAGGAAGGAAAGGGATCAATAGATACAAGATCATCTTTACTAATAGGAACTATACGAGGAGGAATAGAAAAGAAAGGAACACGTTCAAAAAAGGCAACATGACGAGAGACATACAATTTTTTAGAAAGGGGATCATAGCAACGGAAACCTTTCTGAGAGGAACTATAGCCTAAGAAGACACATAAGACAGAACGAGCACTAAGTTTAGTACGAGCTCGTTTAGGAAGAAGAACAAAACAAGTACATCCAAACACCCGAAGAAGAGAATAATTTGGAGGTTGACAAAAGAGTTTTTCATGGGAGACAAACCAGAAAGAAGAGGAGTAGGTATACGATTAATGAGATAGACAGCAGTGAGAACAGCTTCACCCCAGAAGACAGAGGGAACAGAAGAAGAAATAAGAAGAGAACGAGCGGTGTCAAGAATGTGGTGATGTTTCCGCTCAGCAACACCATTTTGTGCAGGAGTATCAGCACAAGAAGACTGATGAGAAATGCCCATGTTAAGAAGAAAAGTAGTAAATTCTGTTAAAAAATATTCATCCCCCAAGTCAGAACGAAGAACTTTAATAGTCTTGGAAAATTGGTTTTGAATCATAGAGTGAAATTCTCTGAAAATGCGAAAGAAATCAGATTTATGAGACATGAGATAAACCCAACAGAACTTACTATAATCATCAATAAAGGAAACATAACAAGAGGAACCACCCTTAGTAGTAACTGGGGAAGGACCCCACACATCAGTATGAACAAGAGCAAATGGTGAATCAGAAATTGACATACTTTTATTAAATGGCAAAGCCTTCATTTTTGCAAGTTTACATTCACTACAATCATGAATATCATCAATAGGGACTTTGCCTAAATGACCAGACTTAACAAGATTTTCTAAACGAGCACTAGACACATGGCCTAACCGAGCGTGCCATAGATAAAAAGGAGAGGACTTATTGGTAAGAGAAAAAGAAGATAAAGCAGAAGAAAAACTGGACTCGGGAATCTGAAGAGAATCCACCACATATAATTCACCATTTCTATGCTCTGTCCCAATCTGCTTATTGGATACCCGATCCTGCACAACACAAGTCAAAGAAGAAAAAATAATATCAAAACCAGAATCAGATAACTGACTTATAGAAAGCAAACTAACAGACAATTGAGGAACAAGAAACACATTAGGAATAGAGAGAGAGGAGCTAGAGGAAGGAAGGACAGAGCCTATATATTTAACATTCATGTGAGATCCATTTGCAGTGGCTATGGTAATAGGAGAAGATGGAGGGACACAATTTTTAAGAAGAGATGGGTTTGGAGTCATATGATGAGAGGCACCAGAATCAAATATTCAAGTGGTGGAAGAAATACCTGAAGAATCAAAATTACTCAAACCTGAGTGCAGAGTGGACATAGCAGAAGCTTGTGACTGAGTTTGAGATGCGAGCCAATCCTGAAATTGGTCAAACATGGATGGTGTAGGGCTAACAATGGGTGGAGCAGCAAGAGCAGCTCGAGGGCGTGACTGAAATTGAGATGGGCGCGGAGCAACTAGTTTAGGGCAAGCATGTTTCCAATGCCCTTTTTGGTGACAAAAACTGCATTCATCAGTAGCCACTCGAGGTTTTGGTTTGCCAGTGACCTTGATGATAGGACCAGGTGGTGTAGGAAGTAACGGTGCTCGTGAAGCAGCAACAAACACAGAAGCATCTGAAGAACTAGGTTGACACAACTTGAGACGAGTCTCCTCAGCAATGAGCTCTCGAGCTGTTGCAGTAAGAGAAGGGAGAGGTACCCGGTGCATAATAGCCCCTCGAAGGGGTTCAAACTGTTCCCAAAGAGCCATCAAGAATTGAGTGAGACGCTGACGATCCCTCTTTTCGATATAGCTATCCAGACTTAGCAAGTCAGACGGATCCATGAGGGCCAACTGATCCAAATAGTTAGTCATCTCAGTGTAGAATGCTTGAATCGATTTCGCACCCTGTTTGGCAGTCCGAATATGACCTTCTATTTCATATTCTCGAACATAATTGGATTCCAGATAGAGGTCGCGAAGATATTCCCAAACCAAATGAGCAGAATCAAACTTCGAAAAATTTTGACCAATACTTGGTTCCACCGAATTGTGAAGCCAAGTAAGAATTTGAGCATTTTCCATCTTCCATTTGGCGAGATTCAAAACATATCCATCAACTTTAGGATCCATAGGTTTTGGACTAGTCTTGTCAATGTACCCCCACCGTCCACGACCAAGAAGAAAATTTTCCATAACGTTGGCCCAATAGGAGTAGTTAGTCTCATTCAAACGGATGCTAATGGCTTGAATTTTCCCCGCCGCTACAGTAGCGGCGGGGGTACTGTAGCGGTGGGGTACTGTAGCGGCGGCGGTACTGTAGCAGCGGGGTACTGTAGCGGCGGCGGTACTATAGCAGTGAGGGAAAAAAAAAAAACAGCAGCAAAGAGAGAAAGAAGATGGCAGCAAAGAGAGAGAGAGAAGAAGCAATAGCCCTAGGGCTCTGATACCATGAAAACTATCTTCAAGAGAAAAGAACAATCTCTTATTCGAAAGTATATTCAATAAGATTACAAACCTAGAATTTATAGAGAAGCTATTACAAAATAATGGAAAGTCAATTCTACAAAATATAGCAACCTAAGAAAAATGGAAACTAATAAACTATGGAAACTAAGAAACATGGAAACTCTTAATACATGGAAACTAATAATTATGGAAACTAAAATATAGCCAAATACTATGTACAGCTCACAAATATAACCATTTGTGGTTCGAATAATTGTCCGAGGAGACCCAAGTGTTCTTTTCTTCTCCATCTTGTCAGTGGGAAAATTAAGCATTGAACTCTATAGAAGTTTCTAATGCTACAATTGATCTATGCCAATAAGAACTAATTTATGTTGATAAAATTGCTATGGTAGTCTGTGACACTGCCTGAATTCTGCATTACCTTCCACTTCAGATTGTATGGAAACCTTTTAAGTTAATATAGCAAAATAATTATTTCCATCTTAATGTTTTTTTCTCCTTTTCCTTGTTGCGTCCTTTGTTATAATTTTTACCATAATCTTGTGATGATAGGGTTGATGCTAATGGGGAGGTTGCAAACCAAGATGTACACCTTCCAGGAATTTTACCAAAACTTCCCGGTCGTTTTTATTTCTTGTTTGGAAAACCAATTGAAACAGAAGGTATGTCCATGAAATCCTCAAATACACGAGTCAAAGGTTCAAAGTTTTCAGGAATCTTAAGTGAAGATTATCTAGTCAACCAATAATAAAGTTAACGGAACTTTTATTTGTTTATATCTTCAAACAATAAATGCAGTTTGACTGACTTGTTTTGATCGGTTCTGTGCTGAAGGGAGGAAACATGAATTAAGGGACAGAAAGAAGTCTCATGAACTGTATTTACATGTTAAGTCTGAGGTCGAGAAATGCCTTGCTTGTTTAAAGGAGAAAAGAGAAAAGGATCCATATAGGAGTATATTTGCTCGGCTACTTTATCAGGCGACACAAGGATCCAAATCTGAAATTCCGACATTCGAACTTGATTAGTTTATCCCTCAAAGGTGACTTACATTCCTTATATTCACAGAAATGCAGCGAGTCCCTCTGTGATAGACAGCTTCGCTCATTGTACAATGTAAAGAGTATATCATGGTATTTGCTCACCCCACAGGGATGATTCACTTTTCCAAAGAAATGGTGAGCCTCTCGGAATTCTGATTCTTTGAGTACATAGCAGGTATTCAAGATCACATCATTTTTTTGGGGTCGGTTCACATTTACGGACATTATATAGCCATCGAAAATCAAGCCATTTCTATTTAAAATGTTTGAATAAAATCCATGTATGGTTTATGCTGCATGTATATTATGAAGTGGCTGGGTGTCAAGATATATATACCTGTGCCACTATCACACCCACCCTGCTACCTTGCATTCTTGTTTGTACATTATATTTGATATAAATCAATCTTCTTTTTCTTCCCTTTCTTCTTTCTTTCCCTTTCAATTTAGCATTGTTTCGCCTATATTCTCAACCCATAAGCATATTATATTGTCTTTGCAGTGGGGGTGTTTTTTTTTTTCTTTCACTTGACCCAAATACTCTTGTTTGGATCAAGGATGGAAAGAACGAGAGAAAGTAAAGGAAAATACTAAAATTTGTTCAAAAATAAGTTTATTTGTGAAGCATTTATGCTCCTTTTCTTCTTTCCTCTCAATTTTCCTGGATAACCTTAGACCTACACTAACATCATCCCGACTCTTTTACCACTTGAGCCAAGGCCCAGGAGTGCTCATAAAGCTTTAATAGTATGATATTAATAGATTAGAACTATAAGGCGAGTTGAGTTATTCAAGCTTCGACTCGAGATCCTTTTTATTCGAGTCGACTTTAAACCTTATTTTTTAGCTCGATAAAAGGCTCTTTTGTATGTTGTAAATAAACAAATTAAGTTCGAACTTTAGTAGTTTACCTTATTAATTTATCTAGTCAAAATGCCAGTGGTGCATTAGTCCGCCACTGGTCTAATAATACGTACATGGAAGCGCATTAATATTCATTTGTTAACCTTGAAAGGTGTTAATAATAAGAATAAATTTCTATTATATTGCAAAAATATACATACATGCATACATCAAGCAAAGTTGGAGCAGTTACTATTTAAGTCACCTTATCTAGTTGACAACAGTGTAGATAGCAAGTGGAGGGGTTTTGGCTTCTCATTCAAAACCGGTGCAATTGGATACTGCCAATAAATATTTGCTGAAAGGGGTACGTACGTAGTGCTGTTATTTTGTTCTTATCTACTATTTTGTTCTTATCTACTAAAAATATACATACGTGTAAGCTTTTTGCTTTCGGTGAACACACTCCCAAGTCACAACCTAATACAATTGCAAAATCATTTACAATAGTAATTTAATTTGAATAAGGTATTTTTATGGAATATAATCCCCCTTTATTTGAAAAGAAACCAAAATTGAATAAATAATAAAAAAAAGAGGAGCATTAAAATGGAATTTATTTCAATGCCATGTTTACTTGTTTGAATGAATTTATTGCAATGTACTTGATATTTAAGGTCCATTTGAAAATTTTAAAAATTGGATCAAATTAGGTCCTTTTCTTTTTGGCTATCTATTTTAAATATATAAATATATTAGCTTTAAGTTGGTTTGATGAAAATTACAGCAGCAAATGAGATCTGTTCAAGCTTGTCTTGGTCAAAAGCTTGATCATTTAAGTTTGAGTCGAGGCTAATTGAGTCGAGATTATTTGATTTATTTGAGCTTAGCTCGTTTATTATTGAACTTGTTCGCAAGCTAATTACAAATGACTTGGTTAATTTGTAGTTTTAAATTAAAATAAAAAAGAAGTTAAAAACTAACACTGGAAAGTCTAAAAAATTGCTTCTATCCAAAAGGCCTATATATACTTTAAAAAAAAAAAAAAGGTCTGAAAAAGAGGCATCATAAACTTTTTTGTGAATTTTTTCACAAGCGTACTTATGAGCATATTCACAAATACAAATGAGCCGAGACTAAATCTGTTTGAATTTGGCTTATTTATTAAAAGAGTCTAAACTCCAAGGTTAAGTTTAGCATGTTTAATAAACGATGAGATCCGATCAGATCCAAACAAGCTTTTATTAAGCTTGGTCACGAACTGCTCACAAACATCTTTGTTCGATCATTAGTAGTCCAAATGAAAACTATATCTATATCTTGATGAAAACTATATTTCTACCTTACTTTCAGTATAAGAATGAATTGATTTACAAAAATGCTGCATTTACCGGACATTAATAAAATAAAAACTTATCAACCTTATTTTCTACGGACTAGATTTTCAAATTTACCAAACACCCTTTTAAAATATAAATTAATTATTATCTTGAATGGAACTATTCATTATATATTCAATAGAGTTTGAATCGTGGTCTGCATATGACACGGACACAAGAAATAATGAGCGTAGCCTAAACTAAGGCACCGTTTGGATTTGTTTTTCATAAGTACTTATTTGCTTTTTAAAAAATTTACAATATATAATTTCTTAGAAAAATTTTAAAAAAGCAAATAGGTACTTATAAATAACAAATCCAAACGATACCTAAATTATCTCACCAACTTTCAATCAGACCCATCCATCATATAAGCTTTTAAAAATATTTGAATTAGATTCATTCAATTTATAAGAAAACTTCAAAACTTCTAATTGAATTGATTTTAAGCTAAATTTGAACAATTTAATTATTTAGAGTATGTATTAACGAATCTATAGATTAAGTGAATAATATATACTCCTTAGGAGCTTGACTCCAAAAATTAAAACCAACTTTTTATGAATCAATAAATGGGCAAATCTCACTAACTTTATTTGTCTTACCATTCTAACTACAAAAATGGCGGGTATTTTTCCTTTCCCAATCCCATTTCCGTGAATGAAAATCTTTCCAAGTAATTGATTAAGAGATGCATCAAAGGAAAAACAATAAGAAGTGCCTCTACATTACTACATTACATGCATACGTAGCAAATCATAGCTTAGTGATTTAAATTAGCCGGACCATAAAAACGCAGGGTTTGATGTGGGGAGTTTGGATTTGCTGTTGATCTGACAGGGTGATCAACACTGTTGGATGGCCAACACGTGTGCAAGAAAGGGAATCTAATAAATCATATAAGAAAGGCCCAAATCTGGTATGTTTTGGATCATCTGTCAGATCCATGGACTTTTTTTATGTGATCATTAGATTCTTTTTCTTGCACACATGTCGGCCATCCACAGTGATCACCTATCAAATCAACAGCAAATCCAAACTCTTGATGTGGGACCATAAGCTACTCTTGACGTGGGACCATCAGCTACCATTGGTGGTTTTTTTCCTAGTTTTTCATCATAAATACTCCTTAACTGTACAATATTATCCCCCACCATTTTTGTTTCCTTTTCTAAGAACCATAATAAAACCATTTCAATTGAAAAATATACACTTAATTGCTTCATATCCAATGGCTGCTATTTCTCTAACTACAAAACAAAGAAAGAAATCCAACGGCTGGAATTAAATTCGTTTCTCATCTACAAAAATGGTGGCATGGGGTTTCATCCAAATACTCGGCCTCTGATACCCAGACCGTTAAATTCCCGCCGTCGGCTTATCTCAGTTCAGAAAGAACAATGGGTATTTTCGGAATAACAGAAAAATGAGTAATATCCTTCCTTCATGAACATCCATGCATTTCCCACACATACACATACATGCTATATATATATATATATATATATATATATATATATATATATATATATATATAAGAAGCATTGCCGATTACGACATCAGTATCAGCACGTTTATACTTTATACAGCATCATCATCATGAAGAGAGAGAGGGAGAGGGAGAGAGAGAGAGAGTAGATGAAAATCGATCAACATAATAAATAATGAGAGTGAGAGTGCATGAGAGGTAGGTAGCTAGTTCAAACTTTGAAACATGAGTTGAATATAAACATGGAAATTAACAACTACTCACTCGATCAACTAAATCTCAAAAAACAGCTTTTAAACTCTAAACCTAACAGAAAATAAAGACAGTAAAAACAGCTTCAAATAATCCTTTCCTCCATTTCTACTTCAACGCTCAGATCGATCAAAACCCACAAAACCAAAAAAAAAAAAAAACCTAAAACAGAAACACACACACTCACATATATATATATATATATAATAAATAAAAAAGGGGGATGGATCATGGATTATAAACGAAGGGTGAGATCGAGGTTTACGTTATCATCATGATCAGTAGTAGGAGGAGAGAGAGGCTCAGGAGTGGAGGTTCCATGATGATGAAGAACAAGAGGGACGAGTGATGAGTTTGCTGAGGAGGCTATTCCTTGCTGGTGGGTTCGGCCGAATGCGGCTGGTTCAAGCCAGTACGGTTCGAGGAATGGCGCAGCAGCAGAGTACTGGTTGTGGTCTGTAGATGGGTCGGATCCGTGGAGACGAACCAAACGGTCTGGTCCTGATCCGTAGGATCGACGAGAAGCTGCTCGTTCGCGCTTGTGAGCGTTTTGGTGACCGCCGAGTGCTTGAGAGGTGCAGAACTTGCGAGGACAGTAGAGACATGCGAACCTCCGGGAAGAAGCTTGAGGCTGTTGTTTCTCTGTGCTTGAGTCGCTCGGTTGTTTCAGGAAATCGTAGATTGCAGCAGGGTCCGCCATTGCAATTTGCAGAAGAAAATGAAGAGAGAGAAACAGACAGAGAGAGAGGAGTGGAGCTGGGAATGTGGAAGGGGTTTATATGGGGGTTTTAGGTTTTGTTTTTAGCTAGAAAAGTTTACACGAATACGAAACATGATTGGTTGTATATCAAATGACGAAATTGCCCCTACTGGATAAAATGAAAAATTGGAAAAAAGATAATAAATAATATTAAATATTGACGTGATTTGTGAAATATGTGTGGGGTAAACTGTAAATTAAAAGTCTTCTATATATATTATTATCCGGTCTGTGATTGGTGGGTGGAAAAGCTTAATATCCGTACCAGGGTTTGTTATCGGCGGCAGAAAGCTCCTTCCCTTACAAATATGAATTATTTGTGAAACTCCCCTCGATTCAACAGTGAATTTTTAAATTAACTCCATTATAAAAAAAATTACCATAATTTAAGAAAAATACTATATAACCATAAATTTTAACCCAAAATTAAAAACCATTCTGATGTGTCATGCTTTAAATGGTGTGTGAAAAAGATAGAATCTATTTGAGAGAATGACTAAACCACTCAAAGTACGACACATCAGGATGGTTTTTAATTTCGGATTAAAGTTTCTGGTTGTATAGTATTTTTGTAATTTTAAATAATCACAGTTCTACAGTATATGGACTTTGAGATCGATACTAAAGTTGGACAACTGTGATTTTTAGCATGTATAAAATTCAATAGAATAGTATCTAATCTAACAATCGGGTTTCAAACTATTTATATGAACTAATAAATTTGATTTAACAATTGTTTTTTTTTATTTAACAATTATTATAAAATAAATTTGGACTTCCAATTAAATTCGATATTCCTTAAGCATGGATTAGATTTAAATCTTCTTTTAGATTCATTTAACTTAAAAAATGACTTATAAACAGGTCACTTGCTTGAACTTTATTCATATGTGATAGCATTGAAAAAAAAATTAATAAACTCTTTAGCAAATGTTTGGATCTTGAAAAATATGAGAAGAAATTAAAAAAAAAAAAAAAAAAAAACATATATAAAATGCAAATAATTTTAAGTAAATTTGTTTCTTTTATATTTATTTTTTTTTTGCTTTTAAGATGGACACATAATCTAAAAGCACATAGATGATAGCATTGAAATCTCTTGCAGACATATGTCAAAAGCTTTGCAATCAAATCATGGAAAAGGAAGAGAGCTGACAGCAAAGTTCTTCACAAAGCATATGGCAGCCTTACTCAAACATATTTCTGTGCATCTATAGGGAGGTGTTCTTCTCATTTCTAGCCAGCTGGATTTCTTTTTCTTTTTGTTGGTACAAGTAAGAGGGACTTTTATTATTAAATTATTAAAGGACACTTTTATTTTATATATATATATAAAAGGGGTTCCACTTTTATTATTTCTTACATCCACCATGTAGAGTAAACATACTATTTCTTAATGCAACCAGATAAAATGAATCTAAAAGCTTCACAGGATTAGTTGGAAAGGACTTCTTCGTACCTCAATTAATTATAATATTGATGATCAATCATCACAATAATCCGATAATCGATTTTTAAAATACAGTAATGAAACATTCTAACAGTATTTATTACTGGATGATAAAACAATTGTTTAACAATCTGTATTTTGAAAACTGACCATTAGATCACTGTAATTTTTGACAGATATGAGATACATAAGAAGATTTTCTAATCTCTAATAATCGGTCAGATGAGTGGTCTCTCATTAGCTCGTCAGGCCAAGTCAGCAATTTGTTTAACAATTGTGTAACAATTGTTTATTATAAGAATAGGACCTTGTAATAAATAATTAAAAAAAATATTACTTTTGGAAATAAAAAATTTTAGGACTTCAGCCCACATGCAATTTAAAAAAAAAAAAAAAAGGGTTTTAGTCAAACAACAATATATAAAATTAATCCTAAAATTTAGATGAACTTAAAATCGAATAAATGAGTTTTCAATCCAGAGACCGTATTTAAATTGAGGAACTCCAAATCCGTACCCTACTTTCCTCACCCTCATTTAATGAGGAGAAGTACTGCATATATCACTGATGGGACTTTCCGGTATGGGTGATTTAACACGTGTACGGTTTAGAATTTGTTGCGCAAAGGAAAGGGGTCATTGTCCAATCAAGAAGAAGTTAGTAGTAGCAGTAAGCAGTACTAAATTCTAAAAGTAAAATAAAATTATTTTAAAGAAAAATAAAAATAAAAGGGTAAGGGCAGAAAGGGAAGAAAGGAGTACGTAAGGAATCAAGGACGTGATCTGGTGGAAAGGACAGGAAGTGGGAACACTTACCCCTTTCTTGAGTGCAGTAGGTGTTATGTCGGACAGCCCCAAACGGGCAATTTGCCTCCCCACCCCTCTCTCTCCCTCTCTCACATTCTCTCTCTCTCTATATATATATATACGTATATAGGCTAGACAGCAGAGTAGTGGTAAGCAGGGGCAGGAGAGAGAGAAGTGGGGAAAGAGACACGTATGTGAAGCATGGTTGGTGGAAACTTAATGAGCCAATCATAGAAGGAGCTAGTTGCCATAAGGTGATATATATTCCCTTTCTCAGGGACTGCTTTTGTAAGTTTATATATCTCACACAAATGGGGGAATATATGAAGGGCCACGTCGACTTGACGACTCTTGCTGTGATGACTGATGAGGATATATATACAGAGAGAGAGAGAGAGAGAGAGAGAGAGAGAGAGA